>OMLP01017218.1:0-32419 GCA_900302685.1 Spondyliosoma cantharus
AGTACAAAGTTAAAAATGCATATTTAAAGTACAAATATGTAAGAATTTATACTCCAAAACAAATAGGGGGCAGCATATCACCTGAGTAACCACGAACTGGAGCTGCCGTTAGCAGTTACTCGGATTAGCTAGTGCTTGTGTTAGCTGAGTCTGCCCGGCCCGGGAGCTCGGAGCACCAGAGGAGTGTTGGTGTCAGACTACTGGACCATCACATCTTTAGGTACAAAGTGGCTAAGGGCTAGCTGGTTTGCATGCTAACTTAAAAAGATATCCCCTCAAAATAAGACATAAACTTCTTTGACATGAATCGAAAAACTTATTTCTTCACATTTTCTTCACGTTTTAATTTTCTTTAAACTAAAATTATAAATAAAGCACCTTTTAAGCCTAAATTGGAAAACAAAAGTCATTGAATTGGCAGCTTCCTACACAGATATTTAAACAATTACATACAGTTAGCTTAAAACAACCTGAAAACACGTTTCTGCCGACATAAAAACAAACACACTCTGCAGACTGCAGCTCAGATCATTCCACATAAGATAATGCTAAACTAATAAAAAAAAAAACTTGTATTTTATGTTTTCTTTTAAAAAAGCCCAACCAGAATTGCTTGCTAATAGATGAAACATGATAAATAGCTGACCTCACCTCATAGATGTGGCTTGTTGCAGTGTTGCTGTGTGTTTTGCTGCCTCACACTTTCGGGGGGTTTGCTCTTCCAGCGGTGCGCTTTTCAGATGTCCTGAGGCTCAGAGTAGTAGCAGTCTGCTCTCTGTCTCCTGCATGCAGGCCTACAAATTATGAATTATTGACCGGAGGAACACAGACTGTGTGTTGAACGAGAGTAGCACGCAGCAGCTGAGAGCTTCTAAAAATAAACACCAGTGGATGACTCTGATGCAGGCCGGTTGTCATGGCGAGAGGATGCACTTTTTTGGCACTTAAAGAGGATAGTATGCCCTGCTGTAGTCATGTTACATAAAGTGGAGTAGCCATTTTTGAAAGATACAAGTGGCCCCTTTTTTTAAAATCATATGACATTAGTTGAGATTAAGATTTATTTTTTAATGTCATTTTTAATATGCTGAAGATGCAGCGTGCAGTCGGGTTGTGCATTCTGCAACATGACTTGGTCCCAGAACTCTAAAGACAGGGAAGGTCTCATTTTTCATGTGTGTTGCAATCTGCTCATCTCTGGGTGATAAAACACTGATTAATACATATAAATTGATATAAATTGTTACATAGAAGACAAAAGTTTAAAAGTAGAAACCATCATTTCACTTCCACAGCTGGGGAAGAGTCCACGTTCCTGAGCTTCCTGAAGGGAGACCTGATCCTGTTGGACCAGGACACAGGAGAGCAGGTCCTCAACTCTGGTTGGGCGCATGGTGTCAATGCACGAACCAATCAGAGAGGAGATTTCCCAGCTGACTGTGTCTATGTCCTGCCAACCGTGACCCGACCTCAGCAAGACATAGTGGTGAGAGTAAAAAAGGTTTTATGACATTTTTGTCCGGAGACTCGTTTTTACAGCACTGACTTCCTTTGGTTGTCTTTAACAGAGAGGAAGCTGTTTGATGTTACTGGCAGCGCTGACTGCAGTGTTTGTGTCACAGCCCAGTCTGCAGAAATGTATATTTAGCATTTTAATTTGAAAAAGCATTTTTAGTTTAAGTCAAATGTGCCACAATTTAACCAAAAGATCAGCAGTTTCCAAAAACAAATTAAGTAGTTTCTCCGACCTCCCACCAGGCAGCAGAAAACCAAAACTATCTATATAATTACTAGAGATGTTAATGTTTAATTATTGATTGATTAATTGATGTTAAGATTTTATCCAATTAAAAATGTCTGACACAAATAAAATGAAAAAAAATTAAACAATAACACAATACAGATAATGATTTTCAAATATATCCAAATAAAACACAAATAACTTTTAATTAAAATACAAGTAATTTTGTCATAAAAAAAAATATTAAAAAAGACATTTGACACAAACTGATTATGACATTTTAGATTTAGTTGCCTCAGTAATGGCTGTTGCCGGGACAACAGACAGATGCTCCACAATTCAAATGAAGTCATTATTTTGTGTTATTTCAAAATTCTTAATGTAAAATTCTAAAAAGTAACTTTATTTACTTTATCTGTTCTTTTATCTCCTAATGTAGCTGACTCTGACGCTTTACGTCAAACATACATCATGTCAGTGGTTAAAACCGTTTGATAAAGAAAAAATGTCCATCATATCTCATAATCGATTGTTAAGGCAGACGAAGATCAATTAAAGAAATTACTTAAAATTTGCACCCTTAATACTTACAAAGCAAAAAACTAAAGCCATTGTTCACAATGACAAATACTTATCTACTTTATCTTTATAGGATATACTGAAAACACTCATTCTCTGTCTGATCAACATGTTTTACATTAACCAGCACACAGAAGACTTTAAAGTGATACGTTATAGTTTGACATTTGAAGTTAGAGAGGAAATAAATGGAATAATGGAATCAGACTCTCAACTTTAGACCTTTAGGGTCCATGTATAGATATCAAAGAGAACATTTCTCAGAGAGAAAAGAGCCAACATGGGGCTCGAAATAGTCTATAAATATTATATATGCTATAAAATATTTTTTTCTTCTTTTTTAATGTAATAAAATAAAAATGTTAAAAAAGTTCATCTATAGGTGTTGTGAGTCTTTGGACAGCCTTTGTCACTTTGAACAAAAGTATCCATCACATGACTGTAATGTAGTCTGATGTACAGTAATATAACCCATCAGGCTTTGGTAACCATGACGCCGGATCAGCGCCAGGAGTCGGTTCGTGTTTCACAGGTCGTCATGCCAGAGACCGACGGCCGGATGAAACCCTACACTCTGGAGGAGTTCTCCTACGACTACTTCAGGTACACGCTAGGATTAAAAACAAACCATGCACATGCATTGTAGACAGGTATGTACACATTCCTACAAACAGAAAACATAAAGCTTCATGCTCATGAGCACAAAAGCAGTTTCTCTCTTCCTGTTTTAGATTTGTGTTTATTCTCACTTACTGTGTGTAAATCCTCCTCAAGTCATTTCAGTCATAGAGCACCTCCGGGATCAGTCCTCAACCCTTTTCTGTTCCTCCTTTACCTTTAAGTCAGTTCACAGGCATAATATCAGTTGACTCAACGATTCATTCATTTTAGTAATATCACACTGCAGAACTGATCAGAAGTGATCATCGCAGGCCCACATTTCTCAGACATGACAACTCACATAACAAACAAATAGTGAAGGCCTTTGAACTGTAGCACAAAACACCACATATGCTTTTAATTGTGTAAATGTTTTACTATATTGTTTGTTTCTTCTCTGACCTGACTTCACTGATTCACTTCCTGTTAGGCCTCCTCCCAAACACACCCTGAGCAGAGTGATGGTCACTAAGAATCGTGGGAAAGACAAGATGTGGAGCTGCACCAGAGAGCCGCTGAAGCAGCCACTGCTGAAGAAGGTAGTCAGCCACGAGGAGCTGGCCCAGGACGCCTGCATGTCCTTCATAGATATCCTTTGAACAGGAAGGAAGTATCCAAACTGGACTTTCAATAAATGTTTATATTCTGGACCCTCAAAGTTGATGAATATACATAATGATTAAACAGACACTCTGTCTCACAGCACCATACAGTGTTAAAGCTTTCCAAGTTGTTTGATTCCTTGACGTTTTCTCACCTATGATGAAGTACATGGGCGACTACCCATCTAAAAGGACACGATCAGTCAACGAGCTAACGGACCAGATCTTTGAAGGAGCGCTGAAGGCCGAACCTCTGAAAGACGAGATCTACTGTGAGATCATCAAACAGCTCACCGACAACCACGTCAAGTGTGTGAACTTGCACCATAATCACTCTAATCAGTGTACTTCAGTGTGAATGATAATATTAAATTAAATATATTAAAGGGGGTTTTGTGTTGATTTAGCAAAGGGGATTTAAACACAGAAAGATGATGTTCTGCATGGTAATCATTTAGTCATCGCTGTAGCTGCTGTCGGAGCAGATATTTATACGCAGAAGCTGAACTTGAGTTTTGTGCCTCTGCAGGTACAGTGAGGAGAAAGGCTGGGAGCTACTGTGGTTGTGTACTGGTCTGTATCCTCCCAGTAACGTCCTGCTGCCGCACATCCAGCGCTTTCTCCAGTCCAAGAAACACCACCCGCTGTCTGGAGACTGCATGCAGAGGCTGCACAAAAGTCTACGGTAAAACTGAACCCTGAAGTATTAAATGTTTCTAACATCGGGTTACTCAGAGTTTGCATGTGACTCACGTCTAGTTAAATGCTGTTGTTTTCTGTTATAACTATACACTGGACTTATTTACCTATTTGTTCATTACTTACAGAGATGTTTTGATAATTAGGAAAAACATTCCGATGAAACTTTGGAAAGTAGTCGAGCTCATGAATTGTTTGTCAGTGACTTGTTCCACATAAAACACGTTTATACTTATTTAAACTTGGAAGCTTTAAGAATTTAGCATTCTATTTTTCTCCGATCCTTAACTCATCTGGACTGACCGTTGATTTCACCGCCTTTTTGCAACTGTTGCCATGGTAACAGTAATGGATCCAGGAAGTATCCCCCTCATTTGGTGGAAGTAGAGGCCATCCAACACAAGACAACCCAGATCTTCCACAAAGTCTACTTCCCTGACGACACAGATGAGGTATGAAAAACACATGTAAGTGTCATCTTGTCAACAAAGAAATGTCTTTTCATTTTTTGA
This sequence comes from Spondyliosoma cantharus, assembly GCA_900302685.1. NCBI lineage: Eukaryota > Metazoa > Chordata > Actinopteri > Spariformes > Sparidae > Spondyliosoma > Spondyliosoma cantharus. The sequence goes on from OMLP01017218.1 coordinate 4,794, forward strand.
TTTGTTTGTCTCTCCGCAGGCATTTGAGGTGGAGTCCAGCACCAAAGCGAAGGATTTCTGCCAGAACATCTCAACCAGACTGCTGCTCAAATCTCCTGAAGGGTTCAGCCTCTTTGTCAAGATCTCAGACAAGGTCAGAGGTCAAAGATTGTTTTTTAGATGCAAAACAAACTGTTTTTAAATCGGGTTGGTTCAGGTCAGGATGTGAAAATGACACTAGGAAGAGATGTTAGGTGGGATTAAACATTGATTTTACAGCTTTAGATCTTCCTTTATATTTCTACCCAAAGATTTCATTCTTAAGGTTCTGTCAGGTGGCAAAAATTTAATTTGTCAATAAGAAGATTTCCTGCATTTACTGTAAGATTAATTTTCTTTATTAAATGATGAATATATAATAATTTCATGCTTGCATGAGTTTCTCATGAAATACACATCTTTACAACATTTTAAACGTTTTATATGCTTTCATTACTTTCTTGATTGGCTTTGCAATGAGCTGATATATCTGATTCCGTTTCTGTTCCTCTCTGCAGGTGATCAGTGTGCCAGAGGGAGATTTCTTCTTTGACTTTGTCAGACATTTGACTGACTGGATCAAGAAATCTCGACCAGCTAAAGACGGTTCGTACCTGCAACTGTCTCACCTCTGTGGGATCACAAAATCATTTCATGTTGAGTTCTGATTTGAAGTTTGGATATTTGTGAAAGTCCAAATTTGAAATATTATCAAGAGACGGTCATCTCAGCAGACTTAATTTAACTGTATCATCATTTTGAAGAATGGAGTTTTGCTGCTGTTGAACTTTATCGCATCACACAGTGAGGTCAACAAGCCTGCACTTAAACTAATGTTAATATTTGACCTTGCAGGAATCGTCCCCTCTCTGACCTATCAGGTGTTCTTCATGAAGAAGTTGTGGACCAACACAGTTCCAGGGAAGGACTCCTTCGCTGACTCCATCTTTCACTACTACCAGGTTGGTCTTTTTACAATCCACGGTTTCGTTAGATTTTTAACTCACAAAGGTTTTGTCTGCTGCTACTTTTTCTTTCAGCAATTTGCCTCCAACACATTTATAATCATTGTTATTTGTATTTTATTTTATCCTGGTATTGTGCCTTTGTGTATATATTGGCAACACTCCTTCACTCTCACTCTCTTCTTTTAATTAGGAGCTGCCTAAATACTTGCGCGGGTACCACAAGTGTTCACGAGAAGAAGTGTTCCAACTTGCAGCTCTCATCTACAGAGTCAAGTTTGAGGATGACAAATCCCACTTCCCTACAATACCCAAAATGCTTCGGGAGCTGGTTCCCCAGGATCTCATCCGTCAGATGTCACCAGATGACTGGAAAAGAGTAATAACCTGCAAAACTCCACTAACAAGCTGTCTTTTCTGTAGTCATATTGATATTTAATATTAAATATGTTATTTACTTTCACCATGCTATAACCCTTGTCAACTTTTATGTGTAATCTTATAAATTATATATATTTTAATAAGTAATAAGGAAATAAAATAATTGTTCCTCAAGTAACACACACGTGTTAATAAGGAAGCAGTGTCAGATATTCAGTACTGTTTGTTATAATGTCAGGAAACTGAAAGTTAAAGTTACTTGTCAATGTTTTGATCATCTGAACAGGTTTTTTTTTTTATTTCTGTGATTCCAGTCTGTGGTTGCATACTTCAACAAGCAGGCTGGTAAATCAAGGGAGGAGTCCAAACTGATGTTTCTGAAGATCATCTACAAATGGCCGACCTTTGGCTCCGCCTTTTTTGAGGTCAAGGTAAACACACCTGAGCATGTCACTTCCTGTCTGTAGCTCTTAACGGACGATTTTCTCTGAGTTGGGTTTGTTTCCCTCAGTGACATCTTTTCCTCACGTCCCATGGGAAATCCACACAGGAAGTGTTTTTAAATCTGTCATGCACCGTCTCACATATCACGTGTTATCAAATGGAACAATGCACCTGTGATGCATCTCACTCCCACGTTTTTATGCTCTGTCTTTTCTTCTTTCTCTCTCTGGCACATTTAGTGAAGCATGATCTCCACAGGAAGCTGTTAAAATCAAACTGTCACACTGTTGTGAACTTAACGACTCCTATATTGTGTTCCTGTGAGCTTGCTGGTTTTATTCAAGGGGAATAAGATTAATCAACCAAATAAAAACAATATTTTTTTTTTTAGTATCTCCTGATTAGATTACAAGAGGTCCTTGCTGCTCAACTTTCATCTACAGTGGAAATATTTAACATCACATTTGCAGGGAAAGATCAACAGCTCTACATGTAAAAGTGATAACATATGATACATGATCAATAGATACGTTGTTGTCACAAAACATTAATCCGTCTCTTTTCTTTAGCAAACTACAGAGCCCAACTTCCCAGAGATCCTGCTGATCGCCATCAACAAACATGGAGTCAGTCTCATCGACCCGAAGACGAAGGTTTGTGTTTGTATAAATAACTATTGTTCCCCTCCTCACCTGTCTGAGGTCTTTTTAATGGTTAGTTTGGGCTTTGCTCATTTACGTGCACCTGGTAAACACATTCACCTTCTTTAATTTCCATTCGATACTAACGTGCATTAAACAACTTCAGGAGGCATCCTAGCCTGTCAGTCAGAAGCCCTGAGGCCAGCTGATGCATACATCTCTCTGTTTGTGTTTGTGCAGGACATCTTGACCACCCATCCCTTCACCAAGATCTCCAACTGGAGCAGTGGGAACACCTACTTCCACATCACCATCGGCAACCTGGTCAGAGGAAGCAAACTGCTGTGTGAGACCTCACTGGTGGGTGGCAGCAACACACACAATTCTCAAATAAAAGAAGTTCTCAGAATAAATGATAATGATACGATAATGATGTCCAGGGCCACAGGCAAAACAAAACAATTGAATACCTGTTGTCTCCTACAATGGCTCACATGATAGATACATTTAAAAACAGATCCAAACAGAATGCAATCATTTTCAAATGAATTGTATTTTACTGATGACAGTTTTTACAAATTATTCCCGGGCGCATGTAGAAATCTCACTCATAGATACCAGCCACCTGAACACACCTGATTTTGTTTTTCGTGTGTGTTTGCGTGTGCATACACACCTGCAGGGCTACAAGATGGACGACCTGCTGACCTCCTACATCAGTCAGATGCTCACCACCATGAACAAGCAGCGCTCCGGGCGGGGCCACAGCAAGTGAACTTCTTACTGGCAGGAGGCCGCTGAGCTCATCCGGCTCTTGCGCCCTATTGGCCAGCACTGCAGCTGGGGGCGGACCTTTGCCCACCAGCTGTGGAGGATGAGCCGCAGTCCTTCTGCTAGCTCCGAAGGGTCAAAGCTCACCTGGGACAGTTCCGCTGCCAGCAGCGACGACCCCGGCGAAGGCCCCAGCAACTGCTACAACTACAGCTACGACTTGGATGAGGACGAGCCGTCCAGTGAGGATGACTACCTCTAAAAAAACCTCCAAACTCTTCATCCAACAGGCTATCTACCTGGTTTGGTTCCTGATTCAACAGTCAGACCTGCGTGTACAGAAATATGCAGTGTTCAGTCAGTGCCGCTGTCATGTTTACTATTAATTTATGATTCAGATGGAACTGAGGTGCAGCAACAAGTGGCAGCCGGTGTTCACTGCCTTAATGTTTGACATTTATAAGGACTTTGACACCTAAACGTTGTAATGTTCCTGTGACAGGAACTTTTTGTCAGCTTCAAGTGGACGACCGTAGCTTGGAAGCTCATTGTCTCACAATGGGCAAGTTAATTTGTTAATGAATCCATCCATTTTATGTCACTATGTAACATGTGTGTTAAGGTCACATTAATTGATTAATTATATTACTATGAAAGGAATTTTGAAGTACTGACAAAAAATACATGCGCCTATTATATCATTATATGCCTTATTGTTACTATTTTTTTTTTTTTTTATCCATCTCTTACTTGTCTGATTATGGAAAAGATATTAAATGTCATTCTTTTCGGTATTAAAAAGGTCTTTAATACTTTACATTTAATTTTAATATGCATGCAAATGATCACACATTACCATACTAATGAAAACACAGCTTAGACAGGTTGTTGAGCTGAGTCAGACAAGTTTAAAACATTAAACAAATTAACTCAAATGATTAACAGAGTGTGGAGAAATAAGAAGAAACCCAAGACATCCACGTACTTTGTTGCAGAGACATCTACTGAAGTCGGCATGCTAACCAGCTGTATTTTGAAATAACGCAAAAATCCAAATATAATTAAAAAAAAAGCTTAGATATTATGTAGGTTTGGCTGTAATTTTCTCACAAAAAAACAGGTCAGTAGTCTCAGAGGTTTGTGTTTTCTGTTCTTTCTTCTCGACAGATTACTGCTGCTGTTTTAAGAGTCAGTTGTTTCACCACTTTGAATAATATCCTTTAAGATTCCTTCTTGTTTGGGTTTAGAAAGATATTTGTCTATTTCTCTGGCCTTGGATCATAACTGAAGTGGCATTAAGGGACCCTGTCTAATTTATTTAAAAATCTACTATTGTTGTGTGACACACTACAGACGGGCCTGTAATGTGTTTTGGGTCTCAGCACATACGTATGATTTTTGTGGCCTATTCTGTGTGTAACAGTTTATATGGGTTTTTGTTTTTTAATACTGAATTAATAGTTTATGTTTACACCGCTTTTCTTCAATGTTGTAGATTAGTTTTAGTTTTACATTTAATGCCTTGATTGTTTCTTTATTTCTGTTGGGACTGCATTACCCAGCATTCCTTTTGTTGCAGCTGTTATGGTGATTTTGTAGCCTTCCTGTCATTTGACAAACGGCTATGCAGAAGTAATGTTTCTGATAGCTTTTATGTAATTCTGTTGCCAGTTCAAGCTAAATTTGGTTAAAAAGAAAAAGTGACACCTCAGAAAGAATCTTGTTTTCCCCAGAAGACAAAATACCTTCTGTTAAAATCAGACAAACATTTTGAATATTTGAAACAAACTCTCCCAGTGTGTCTCCCTCTACCAATGGCTTTACCGCCACAGAAATAGCATCGACATCCAGTTTTTCTGTCTGATCTTTTGTCTTTTTTTTTTCTATATGACCAGCCCTTAATCTTCTAACCTGCACTGTTTCTGTCTTGTTTGTATAACTGCTGGTATTTTAACAGTGCCAACCATTCCATTTGATACCTTATCTTGCTGAGTTTGTGGTTTTTCTTTGTGGACAAATGCAAATGTGTAGTTTTTCTCGGGTTGTGTTGCTTTTTCGGTGGAGTTTATTCATTTTTGTTTTGTTTATGACTTTGTAACTTAGTCATCCTGACTTCCTGTACTGATTTAATTTTCCGTGTAATGTGTGCTCTTACTTTTGTATTAAATGTAGATACATTTGTTTTGACTCAACTGATATAAATAAATGAATAACTCATGTAGTTCACAGTATACCTATCGTGTTATTTATAGCATGGTGGCAGATGTTGGTATGTGTACCAGGATACTACTGTCACTGCTGCAAAATGTTCTTTATTTAGTATACTGTTATATTGATATGCTGAATGACTTGTTAACTTTGTTTGTGCCAAAATAAATCCCTTTTTTTTCATGTGTGGAACAGAGTGAAAAGAACATTTTCATGAGAATTTCTAAAATTTCTAAAAAAAAAGAATTCATTTTTCCATTCCTTGGAACTGAATGGAATTTTTTTTTTTTTTGTAATTGTCAGTTTGACCACAAGAAGCTGACCGCACTACGCCATGATCTAATTAGGACCAAAGACTGTTAATTTACTTTTTACTTTTTTTCACTTGTTTTTGTTTTTTTGACACATGGGGAAAAACATTTACACTTGGATCACAAATGCAATTTTCTGAATATTCTTTTTCCCAAACAATCTTTTTTTTTCACTCGCTACAACACAGAAAAAATATTTATGAAATGTTATTTTCCTCTTGAAAAATGTTTCTTTTTTCACTGGGTTCCTCACATGAAAAATTAACTTTAGACCACAGGGAATCGAACCAGTGACCTTCCAATAATAAGACGCTGGCTCTACCTCGAGCCATAGCTGCCCACTTGTATTTCTTTTTTTTTGACACATGGGAAAAAACATTTGCTCTTGGATCACTTGAAAATGAGACTCCTCTCTTCCTGTCCCCCAAGCACCACCAGCAGCAAAGTATTTTTAAATGGTTTTATTGAAAAACCCATTTTTGCACACAATCAAACATGCTGGCAGTCTGGCTGACCGAGGAGAGCCTCCAGGAACTGGGAGGAGCCGGCACCTAAACTCCTGGCTGACACCTGCAACCAATCACACCCACTCACACTCAGGTAACAGAGGGTTATTCAAGGAGAGACAAGCACATACAGAAATGTTTATATGAGCTCAGGGGTCATAACATAGGTGAAAGAGAAACACCAGTGAATTTTTCAGGTGAAAATAAAAACAAGTGTTGAACATATTTAAAAAAAGTGAAAAAACAACCTTTTTTTTCACCTGAAAAATTTACTTGTTTTTAGTCACCTAGAATTTTTTTTTTCTTTTTTTTCTTTATTTCTTTTCAACACAAATTCACTCGTTTTCAACACTTGTTTTATTTTTACCTGAAACAAAATTCACTCCTGTTTTTGTCACCTAGAAAAATTCACCACAAAAAAGAGTGAAAATAAAGTGTTAAAAACGAGTGAATTTTTCTCCTAGTTGACAATAGAAACAAGCGTTGAAAAGAAACTAACCCTAACCCTCTAAAAATATTTTTTTCACAAGAAAGACATTTTTATTTTCATGTGTCCACAAGCGAAAACGACAGATTTTTCAAGACAATTTTTTTGTTTATGTTTGAAACCAAGTGGAAAAAATGCTTTTTCATGCTTGGAATGAGTGAAAAAGTGTTTTTCTAATACTCAGTTTGACCACAAGAGGCTGAACTATGCCATTTTTTAAATATCATATTTTATAAATATTTTAAAATTTCTTCACTAGAAAAAAAAGTTATTTTCATGTGTAGAATCAATTTTTGTGAATTTGAGAAAAAAAAAAGTTGTTTTTTTGTGAATTCCTTTCCTAAACTCTGTGTCACACAGAAGAAGAAATGTAGTAATTAGGAATATACGAAAATATTTTTTTTACAAGAAAAAAGTGTTATTTCCATCCATGGAACCAAGAGAAGAAAGACACATTTTTCAAGAGAACATTTTTTTAATTTGTGGAACTGAGTGAAAAAAAAAAAAAAAAACATCTTCACAAGAAAAAAAAAATGTAACGAGAATATTTTTGGGGCGTGCAAGTGGGGACAAAAAAATGTTTCATGAGAAAAAGCCAAAAAGCCCAAAAAAAAAAGAAGAAAAACAGGATCACTCAGGCTCTAATCAAAAGTACAGTATTTCCCTCTAAGAAGTAGTGGAAAGTATAAATCTATGTCTAACTTACTCAAAACATCTCCCTCCCACTCTCAGCTCTGGCTGGCAGTAGGTACTCTTTAAAAAGGTAAATGATGACGGTGAACCAGCACAGACAGAGCTACCAACAACCAAGCCTTTTTTCTAATGTTTTAATACCAGATGACAGTAGCATTTACAAACAGAGAAAAGTTACAGTAAAAAAAGAAAAAGGAAACCAAAGACTGGGAACGCTTCTATAAAATAAAATAAAAATAGCCGTTGAGTACAGCACGAGATGTAAAATGCTACAGAGATTAAACCATTTAAAGGAATGGCATCTGGACTATACTATAATACCCATATAATACTACTCTATTATACCTTAGCTTATTTTTCCTCAGCAACGAGTGCTGCAGTGCATTATTCAGACAGTGTTGAGCTTTTGTACACTTTCAGATTTCAGTGACGTTGACAGACACTCATTATTTCAGTGCAGTTTGTTGATAAGATCTGATTTTAAGAGATCCAAAGTTTGACTTGGTCTGAAAATGTTTCTTACAGTGGGCATCTCTTCATATTCTGTTAAAAGCATAACAGCATCTAACAGGACCACAGCTTCCTCCTCCCACCAATACCAAACCATTCCAAATCTGAAAACACAGCTGATATGGAGATAATTCCATTAGAGGAGCACTGACCTCCAACATATCCTGTAATAAATCTTGTAGGCATCAAGACAGCACAGCAGGTACGTTGTACTGATGATGACTGGGTCAGAAATGAAAGAGTGAAGTCTGGAGTGAAGGTGGCTGAATTCAAACAAAGAGAAGCTGAGTCTGAGGCCTGATGATGTGTGTTCGGTGTCATTAACATTCATTTCCTCTGAGTATTGTCCTCATATTTTGACCATATTAATTCAAGTTTTCTTGCATTATCTTAACTGGTATAACATGCAGAGCAGCATGCACGAGAAAACAATGTAATACAGACACAACTTAACTGGATGTTTGTCGCACAATCTAAAGATTTAAAAGCAAAACAGAGACTGAGGTTAAACCTCTGTTTTCAGAGGGCCGGGGAACTTTGCCAACATATGTTTCATTCTTAATTGTGTTGCAGGTACCAAACAAATCTGTCTGTAAGATGATTTAAATTCAGAAGGAGGTAAAGTGATTGTTACTGCTGTCACGTTGTAGACTTCTCTGCTGTTCATTTGCATGCTCAGTACGCACTGAACTGTCACTGTTCTGTCAAAATAAGACTCAAAACATCTTCCATGTTATGTAGTTAGGTTTCATGGAGACGGATTTTGGTGATGATAACACACCAGGTACGGCTGGTTGGAGGAGAAGTTGGTCACAGAGGCTGGAGCTCCAATGAATTCATGAGAAGTCACAGATCCTGCACTGAATCTCAGATCAGTTCAGTTTTCTGCCTTAAAAAACAGCGATGACTGTATTTACTTAAATCAAGAGAAAAGGCAGCACTCAGGTCAGAAGCAGAAACATAATCACCTAATGTGATGATCTTGAAATATGTCACAATTTTTTCATTGTCAATTAATCTGATGATTAATTCTCAATTAACTGATTCATTGTTTTGTCTCTCAAAAACATTTTTTTTTACTAAAATTGAAATGACTCAGTGGCCTTTAAATATTTGCTGCTGCTCTTCGGAGCATATTGTTTTTGACTTATGAAATGCTGCCGTTTTATCTGTTTGTGTTTTATGAAATAAAACTTTCTATGAATGTTATTTTGTTTTCCAGTGAAAACTTGTCAGCACTTGAATCGTAGAAATCTCTTTACAGACTCCAATTCTGTCTACTCCAGCTGAGTTCAACACGAACTTTTTGATGGGGTATCACTTTTAGAAAGCATCCATTAAATAAATGTTGAATAAATTCATCACATGCACGGCTCGAAATGCAATTCCAAAGGAACTCACTTCAAATGAACGGCCTTACGGTGAGAAACATCATATTCAATAGAATAAATATGGCTGTTTGTGCAGCGATTGATAAAGCTTAACTGCTTATCCTACAAAACAGATCAGCTACTATATTCTCAACAGGAACACAAATACAATTAAAGTAAGTGCTAGCCACTCATTACAATACAATACAGTACATTAAGTTGCTTTGTTGCATTTGCAGTCTTAGACAGTCGTGTGATTCTGCAATGACTTCAGTCCTACAAGCAATGTTTCATTCTGACCTCAGGACGGAGGAATGCACTGACCACAGTCTCATTCAGAGGTCTTGTGTTGCACTAAAGTTATTTTAAGACAAAATAAATAGTCCAGAAACTTCTGATAGCAGCCACACATTCATCTGTCTTCAAACATCCACCTCAGTCAGACAGACCTCAACCAGGCCGGTGTGAGTCCAACGTGAAACAGGACACACAAGTCCTGAACTTGAAAAGTTCAGTATTAAGACTACGGCTAAGTATGACTCAGAATGGGAGATAAAATCTAAAATGAAAGGCGAGTTGAGTAAAATCATGTGCACATGGATTCAGTCTGCAGGTTAAATGTAATGAGCAGCCGACTGGGAACCATGTTGGATTTATTCAATGACGATTTAACGGAAACTGTTGCAATATTTTATAAATTAATTCCTGTATGTTTACTTTGCTGGATGGATACATTTTTGTAATTCTAAACACTGACAAGAAAACTATAGTCTTTTTTGTTTTTAATGGCACTTACTGCAGCTCGTCCTGCTTCATCGCTGACACTGTCGAGCAAACTGGCAAAAGCCCTCAGAAACCCAACACCTCTAACCTCATGGATTTCACACCTGAAAAGTCGAGCCAAGACACTCCGGATTTCAGATCTAAAATCAGTTTCAGTCAGAACAACATTGTACAGACGGACTATAAAGTCAGACTTGCAGAAAGTACTGTGTGCGTATATTTGAGGAGAAAGCAGAAGCTGTAATCATTGCCTCTGGTTTCTCAAAAGCATCTTTATCTTTATTCCGAGCAGCTGACACCAACATTTGGCACAAACCTGTAGCCAAACGGAAATGAGTCCTGGCCAAAACATTCCGCAGATGCTTTTGAGAAACATGGCTCCACATGATAATACATTCACTTTAGTACAAAACATAAATAGTAACTAACAATACCTTCTCAAACCTCAGGTTTACATTCAGTCTGTCAGTCCAACAGTTCACACAACACATCCAACAACTCACAGAGATTAAATCTTAAGACATGGTTTAAGGTTTGGTCTAATGCACCTGATATCTGTACAGCTGAAAATGAAAAAGTAAAGCTCCTACAGAAGATGATTCGAGTCCATTTTAGCAGCGTCCAGATGTCTTTTCATCACCATTAGTTTTCACGCAGAGCTTCACCTTCACTCTTTTGGTTTTTATCGACTAGAAACACGAAACGGAAAGAGTGAAAGAAGAAAGTATACGTTCATTCGTTTCTTGTTTCTTCTGTGAGGTTTCATTTCGTTAACGTCTTGTGTCGTTGAGCTCAGCTGGTGGAGTTGAATGATGAACATGTCAGCCTCTGGGCCAGTGTGTAACTGTCCTCACTGCCCGGGCATTTTAATGGCATCTATGAAATAGCAGTATGAAAATGAACACTGACGGTCCTGGGCTTGTTTCCAGAGTCTCTCAGCTCCGTCCCTGATGGCAGATCAGTGAATGAGGTTTGGTTCAGCAGTTCAGTTTCTGCAGGCACTCGGCCCACAGACTGAGAGGATGAGAGAGGAAGTGGAGAAAGAAGAGAGAGTGTGCTGTCTCTAACTTTACCTCACTTTGGTCCTGATTCTTAAATATTTCCCAAAATCTGCTCCTTTTTTCTTCTCTCATTAGGAGAACTCATTATTTTTTTTCTTCAATTTCAAGATATTTTCTTAATCTGCTTCTCACTATGAGTGACACACAATGTCAGCAAAAGACAAAAACAGATTTGGTTAATTCGCATGAGTGATTGACACGATGTCTGGGTTCCTCTGAGCTTTTCTCACTCTCTCTTGTGCACGTTTTTCCATCTCTCATTATCTGTACCTCTCTATCTTGCCTCTCTCTTTCTTCATCTCTCTCTGTGTCTCTCCCAGTCACTCCTCCGTGATGGTGGGCAGGTGAGGGTTACTGGGTGAACTGGGCGTGCTCCGTAGGTCAGGCCGGACGTTGACGCTGGAGATGGACCACACATCGCTCAGCTCTGCAAAACCAGAGGCAAAGGTCAAACAGTTTAGAATTTATTCATCCACCTGATAAGAAGCATTACGGGTGATATAAGGGCCGCACTGAAAGCAGGGGGTGCACATGAAACATGTATGAGGAGGTGGGTAAGAACAGGAAGGTAGCTAAACACTGGCAACGTGAGCATTGAAAGTATACATTAATATAACCCGGAATAAGACAGCCATGCATCTAGAAGTTTGGTGCATGATGCAGGGACACGTATGTAGAGATGAGGACTTATTTCAAGGCTTTATATATCGGACGTCACAGGAGTGGTTTCAGGATGTTAGGCACCCACAAGTTCGTGATACTCACACTTTTTGTTCAGCAAGCTAAACTTCACACATGAACACCACTTTTGTGAAAAGTGTAAATTAAATCTCTAGCAGTAAAAAGCTAATCTTTGGCTATAGACAGACGACATCCAGGTCACATGACTAATGACACATGACTGTAGTCTCATTTAGACACCTGTTAGCAACCGCTAACCGTAATAACACACGTAATCACTTTACAATTGAATTGTGGGACATTTAATGATGAAGAACAAAACGTGTAACTATCTTAAGCCTGTTAAAACCACAGACCTTATTTCAGGCATTCAGACAAAAAACTGATTTAGAAAAGTCATTACTACAGCACTCTATTTGTGGTTGGTGCAGGATTTATAATATATGAAGGTTTTATCATGTTTGTGACACCACCTGCAGCTCTTTATGTACACAAACAACATTTATGTTTCACATGCACTTTGTGTTTTTATACTGCAATCCATTGTACTTAGAAAAAATAGATAATATTAGTCAAAGATTGCAGCATTAGTTTGGCCCATGTCCACTCTGCTAACATGGAGAGGGAGAGGTTTGTAACCTATACTGCAGCCAGCCACCAGGGGGCGATCAAGATGTTTTGGCTTCACTTTCAGGGAGCTGTCATGTTGTTCATCTTTATATACAGTCAGTGCTTTACAGATAAGATGTTCCTACACTGACTAAACCTTATGTTCTCTGATTATAGCTACTGTGTTGAGGTAAAGAGCCTTTGAGATGTCCGTCACATGTCCATCTCTGGATTTAGGACATTATTTCTATGATTTTAAGATGCATATATCACACATCAGTACATGACCACTTCATTTTTTCACATTTTGAGTATTGTTTTGCTGTTGTTTACCAAGTGAAGCTTAATCGCCACAGTTAATTCAATCACACAAAACTCTCTTCATGCTGTCTACAAGCTTTAAAGAGGGTTCATGCTAGTTTTCTACTGGAAACACAGAAGGTTGTACAGTTCACACAGGGTTCAGGGTTCATACAAGGTTCCTGAGGGACTGACATGCAGGGCTGACATGCAGGGGGTCATGGGTTGAAGACCAAGGGGAGGGAGACGAGGGCTCCAGCAGGGGGTTCAGAGTGGACGGGGCTCCAACGAACACAGATGACGTCTGAAGAGTCTGACACACACAACACAACCAGCAGGATGTCACTGCATGCAAAGATGGTAAACATGAAATAATGTGGAGCCACACAACATATTAATGAATACTGTGACGTTTTGGGAATGTTTGTTAGGATCGTAACAACTAAAAGGGTTAGCTAAGAGACTTGTATTAGTAACTTTTTACAAAGAATTGTCTTCAATGTGAAGTTTCCAGCTTCACACAATTTTACAAGTGAACAAAGTGATTCTAAGATTTGTTGGTGATGAGAAATCAACAACACTTCAACCCTGTTGAAAAGTGTTTTTCCTCTTTTAATGAAGACCAGCACATCCTAACTCTGTGCTGATCAACAGGGATGTATTTGATTTGGATACTAACATCAAGAGAAGACAACAAAACAAGTGTATTTTCCAAAATATCAGAGTATTCCAACAACAATCTGGCCAAGACTTTCTCTGAGAGTCCCGATAACCCTAAACCTAACCCTGACCCGACATTAAATTATTACATTTGTTGATTCTAAACAAAAAGCTTTGTGATGCAGAGATAAGTTACATTATTCAGTTTTTAGACTTTTTATTATTGTTTCCATTTTCAATTTTTTTCAGGAAAATTGTTAAATAGAACAATAAAGGACCCTTAACATTTGGTAGGTTGTCTAGTTAGTGACGACGGCCTTTCCTCTAATAGTTAATATGACTGTTGTCGTTCTCTCACTTAAGCAGTGAGATGAGGTATCCTACGCTCGTTGCATCAGTGATGACCCTGAATCGAAGTCAACACAGCTAATATCTGACAGGACGGAGATGAGCATTAAATGAAATGGAAATGAAACAGGAGCCTTGACACAGCGTGAAGAGAAGAAAATGTTCTCATACCCGTCCTGAACTTGCTGTACGGTCCGTTCTCATGAGTCTGACGGCTGCCGGACCAGAAGGGCAGGCCTCTCTCTCTCCACCTGAGACACACACACACACACACACCAGACAGAAGGATCAGAGCAGCAGAGGACAGCCAGGTGTGTTTCTAGGTTTGCCAGAGTGCTTTGAGGCGGTCACATGAACACACACTGCTTTGATGTGTACAGCATGCATAAGTGTGTGTGTGGGGGTCCAGGTGATTGTTGATAAAGCCCAGCATTAAGAGGAGAAGAGAGAGACTGATGATGAAAGAAATGATGCTGATTAACAACTGAAGTGAAAATAAAACCACAGCGGCAGACAAATATCCAGTCCTTTGTGGTGAAGGGCCTCATCTGGCCCAGAGGAGGCGATGACCCGCTCTGACATTCACACTCTCACTCTGTCCACAACCTCAGTCTAAGGACCTCGTTATGCTCAAAAACAACAAGTCAGAAAGCAAAAGCTTGTATAGTTGCTCTGAACAGACACACTTGAAGGCGGGTAGAAAAACCAGCCGCCATAGAGGCAAGATATTATAATCATTTAAAAAATGGAGAAAACAGTGCACATTATCAGACAGATCTCTTCCTGAAAGGCATTCACAGCGTTGTACACGTGAAAGTGGCAGAAAAAACGATGTAAAGAACAATAGAAAAATACCCCATGAAGCCTCTAAACCCAGGGACCCTGACCTGAGTGACTGCTGTGTGTGGTCTGAGTGTCACATAGCTCCACAATTAAAAAGGCTTGGGGGAGGAGGTATATCATCTCTGCAATTAAGCTTGCATAACTACTTAAATGACACATAAGTTGCAGGTTGTCTCCTCTCTCTCTTTGAAATAACTGAAGTCTTTAATCTTGAGCTGCATTTCAACCCAAAATGCCCAAAACTTCTGGACGAGGGAACTACTTTTCAAAGATCTAAAAGGTTCCTTCAGCCCGTCGTTGTCTGTGTTTCATTCACAGAGGAACAGTCACATTAATTTGTTGATGAAACTGAAATTATGAAAAGGGACGGCTGGTTTTATTTATCAGTTTTGCACACAACTATGCAACAACAATAACGTCATATAAAGAAACATTTCGCATTCCAGCTGGATTTCATCCTCAGCACAAATACACAATAAGAACTGGACTTCGCCGTCAGTCGATTTGTAGACTGACATCTCACACTAAATATTAATAAAACCTCATCAGCAGCCAGGATGACTCAATCCTGCACAGCTTCGCCACCCCAACACCAGACGTTAAGGAGGATAATTATAAGAGCAGTGCGTGTGTGTGTGCGTGTGTGTGTGTGTGTGTGTGTCTACTCACCAGTGGAATATGAAAACTGCAATGATGAGGAAGGCAGACACAGCATCAGTCAGGATCCACATCAAACTGTATTCCTCTGGAGTCTGGAGAGAGGCGGAGATAAGAGGAGTTGATTACATTTGCTGATAAAAGAGCTCCACAGATTTGTTGGAACAGAAGACAGAAGAGTGTGAACATGAATATCATCATTTCATTAAGTGACATCAAAGAACTGGGCTTGGACTTGAACACTCGTATTAAAAATGTAATCAAACTTGTTTTACACAGACGTGTAGGTGGTGAGAGAGAACGTTTATGTAACCAGAAGGTCACAGACTCAATCTTCAAACACCCACGACACCTGCTGAAGAGATTTTCAGACTGATACAGAACCTCCTACACACCGCACGTCAAAGTGGATAACAGCAAATTCAAAATGTCTTAAATATAACATGTCTGGAGACATGCTGACAAACATCCTGAGGCCAAAAAGAGCTCTTATGTTGCCAAGTCAGGGGTGTGTCTAAGAGTAATTCACAAAGTAAAGTTAGCTCTACAGCCTGGTCCACTGTTTTTTGTTTATTTGTTTGTTTTTTAAATATCTCCATTCAGACAAACCAAAATAAATAATCAGACTGTATACTACAGGAAACAGCCATGAACGAGACAGAGAAGTGTGACTGCTCTTCTCAGAATCTTCTTTAGATAACCTGTCGACAAAACATTGTAAGCAGCTTCGTTGATATTTCCTTTCCATCATTGTGTTGTCAATGTCCATTTTTGCCTTCTAAATGTAACGTCAAACAATATAACATCCATTCCATCGCTGCACAAACTCAAATACTCCAATGTCATGACATATATATTAAAAAAAAAACGTGTGTGTCTGTGTCATTGTTTCCAAAAATGGCCATTTCTGCCTGTTCAGACGTAAACACTGAAAACCACTTTTCAGAATATCTTCACCCTGGAAGGAGCTTTCCAAAAGCATAAGTCTGAGAGAAGTTAAGAGTTAGTCCAGAGGACTCAGTAATGTGTCTTATTGCATACGTGATTATAATAATGAACTTTTTAAACCACATTCTGACGGCAGCCAGTTAGAAAAGATTCAGTCGGTTCACCAACAAGTCAAAACAATCCAGTAAGACTGTAGATGATGGTTACAGCTTCACAACACTCTTTAAACCTTTATTTGTTTGACATTTTAAGTGCGCATGAACTAATTACCAACTGTAATCAATTAAGATCATTTCATGGCCATCACTGGATTATCCAGTTAAATTGCTACTATAATCAAATGTTTCTATGAACTTAATTCATGTCCTTGTATAAAAATATTCATATTCACCAAGACAGACCAGTCACCTGTCCAATCACTGTGGACAATTACGACAGGACCTTCGTTCCTATCTGATAATAAGAGTTGGATCTACTCACCATTAGGAAGAGCGGCCTGTCGATGTTGGACAGGATGTGGACGGAGTTGGTGGTTACGGACTGAGCTCCAGCACACCAGGCCAGAGTGTAGAGCCACGGCTGGCTGATCACGTACAGGTTCGTACTGATATTCTCTGACTGGTACTTACTGTAGAGACAGAGGAAGGGAGAGAGTAAAACACCATGTTGTTCAAATAATCCAAAAAAACATATGAACCCAAAACTCAATTGTCCTAAAATGCACAAACAGCCCTGCATGTCAACACAAAAGATGGAAATAAGGTAATGAGAATATGGAAGATATAGAGGCGTTCTGACCACAGCTGGAGTTTGGAAAAAGGTAAAAGGTGATCTGCAGCCCACACACACCATTTACACCTCGTACACCTGGCCGTTCAACTTTAGAGAGCGAGCGAACAAAAAGGCAGAAAGTTATATGCCTCCGGTGAAGAATTATATATCTATTCTGTGCCGTGACAGCGTCAAAAGTATGTTAGCCATTAGTGAAGTATTAGAGCCATGTGGGTGAGAAATAAACAAGATACAGTAATTAATAACTGTGTGTGCAACATGTCCAGCTGATCTGCAGCACACCAGGACAAACTGACAAGTACATTAATAACTTAATGTCTTTTAATTGCTGAATATACAACAAAGAATTTGTCACTTGTTGTACACAGCATTTCGAAAGTTTATAAAGTTTCCCCTGACTCATAAGAACTCAAATTAATCACAGCCAGGATTTGCTCTGGTGGACACAGATGCAATTTTCTATGAGGATAATGAGAATGCATTAAAATACCAAGTGTACATGCCGGCAGGATCGGATCATTTATTATCAGGGATAATATGTCAAGATACAGATCCTGTTTTAATACCAAGTATAAATAGGGTGGGGTGGAAAGAGCTCCTCTTCCTCAGTAAGGGGCACAAAATATACTCGGCGAGAAGAATGTCATGCCTACAAATGTCCAGAAATCCCTACAAAACATGGGTGACCACATCTTGTTTACTCAAAGACAAAACACAGAATTCTCCTCCAAAAGGACGTAAATTTACATTGGCTAATCTAACAACATTCATGCCAGAGAAAGGAGAGCTCGGAGGAGTAGGAGGTGGAGGGAAGGTAAGAGGAAAGGAGGAAGATAAACTGCAAGATGGCTGATGGTCACAGGATGGAGGGAGGATTTGAATTAGAAAGGAATGAAATGATGGAGAGAGGGAACGAGGGAACGAGGAAGAGAGTGACACACACACACACACACACACACAGTCCCTGGCTGCCTGTTGGGATGAAAGTGTCCTTTGAAAGTCTAATGATCATCTGCTGAGATAAACAGACTGAGAGAGGGAGAGGGAGAGAGAGAGAGAGAGAGAGAGAGAGAGAGAGAGAGAGATTTTCTATTATAGGAAAGATCAGAGCTGAGACGAAATCTTTGCCAGGTTATACAACCTTGAGTTGTATAATCTCCAAGAGTTGTATAATCTCATTATTTCGGGTTGTGACATCAAACTAAGGGTCAGTTCAAACGGTGCACTTGTGTCTTATTAAATAGTTGTTGAAAAAGTCTGAAGTACCAGCGTCATACTTTATCAGCACTTAAACACCGTCTTCAACTCCATAACTCACCCTGAATGTTACCTAAACTCTTAACACCATTTAAAAGGGGCAGTAAGCAATTCTAGAGCAGTGAGCAACATAAAAAATACTGATCTGCACTGAAATCGACTGAAACACTGCAGCTTCTGTATTTTCTTCTCCTCTTTAATCTTTAATGAATCATTTTCTGCTGCTGCAATAAAAAGTTGTGGATATGAACATGTAACATTGGCCCCCTTTCGGTCATTGTGGCCTCTCGAAAACTTATACAGGTACGGTGGACGGCAGAGTAACAAAAGAAACCTTAAAATAATATTACATGTTTTTAATTAGGCACAACTTTCACGACGGGTAGAAAGATCATGAGGCAGTTAACAAAATATATACTGCATGTACTGAATTGTATATCGTGTATTGTGTATCGTTACCTGTACTGTTGATGTGAAAGTCTTGAATCATACCCAGCCCTAGTTTTGATATAGTACAGCTTGTCCATTAGAGACAGAGCAGATTTGTACCCTTCTAACATCAGTAGATCACTCTGCAGATTAACAATAAAATAACCATATTAACTTTGACTACCCACTGATTATAGTAATCACACAAACGATGTCTAATGAGCAACTTTTAGCACAATTGTTACCGCACAATGTTCCAATGTGACTCATCCGACCAGGCCTCTCTAGGCAGTGACACATACGGTGCAATCAAAGCTGTTATTTCCATGTTTCAATGAGATATTACAGTGGAGATGAATCAGCAGCAGCGTGAGGAAACTATTTCAGTGGACTGTGTGAGATCTGTTAAAAACCATCACTGTGTGAGTCACTCAACCATCTTTCCAGCCCTGTTCTTTCCACATTGTTCTCCCACAGCTTCTGTTTATGCACAAGTACGTCCCACTCGTTTCTCTTCCACCACTTCTCAGCCTCTCATACCCTCTAAACCACCTCCTCTCCAACCCGTCGGTACCTCCTGCACTGCTCCCCGCACTCCAACCAATTACTGAAGAAATTCCTCCTAAGTTCCTCTGCTCCTCAGTCTCTCCTCTTGTTCTCTCCTGACTCCCGCCATGAACTTCTCACCCACCTGCCCTTGAACTCCCTCTCTCCCTCCCCCTCCGTCCTCTCACTTCCCTGAGGCTGTTCTACAAGCACCAAAATGGAGACAGGACTCGGTGGCCATCTGTACCTTGAGTTACATAACTTCACACGAACAGACAGAAAGTACACACCAGGCTGTTTAATTAGGTGGAGTGACATGATTGCATTAGTGTGTTTGAATGTACTGTATGTTATTTTCACTGTTTTATCAGGTTCTGGTTTGGAGATGCAAATATCCACATTTAAATTAGCTTTTATAAAATACCCTTTGAATCACTCCACAAATGTAGCTTTACTATGACATGTCTTTTCTATGGTGCAAAATTGGGAGCACTTGTCTCCTCATGTTGTGTAAGTGTTTCTGAATGGTGTTCATTTCAAGAGGACTTTGTTGTATAGTGTGGTGATTATTGTCTTCTTGCAGTAGGACAAATCTGGTGAAAATCTGTCAATAACAATGATCCTTTAAGTTAAAATGTGTTCACTAAAAGATGCATAAAACCGCATAAAATCATCTTTACTAAATGATTGTTCATGAGTGTATGTGTGTACCTGATCTGCTGCTGTGACATGGTGCTGTAGTGGAGGTTCAGTCTGGTGATGTGGCCGTCTGTCAGTTCCTGAATAGAGGCCTTTTCTCCAGATGTTTGTTGCAGCTGTGGGTCCACAGCCTGGACCAGCTCCCGGTCCTCAGATGGCAGCCACAGCACCTATACACACACACACACACACACACACACACACACACACACACACACACACACACACACACACAACAAACACATACACATACACAAACACACATCAACAAATGCACAAAATACATTGGTA
Source organism: Spondyliosoma cantharus (assembly GCA_900302685.1). Lineage (NCBI taxonomy): Eukaryota > Metazoa > Chordata > Actinopteri > Spariformes > Sparidae > Spondyliosoma > Spondyliosoma cantharus. The sequence goes on from OMLP01017218.1 coordinate 25,003, forward strand.
CATACATTGGTTCAAATTCAAAAAATTCCAACAGAGTGAGGCGTCTTCTCTCTAGCAGATCACATCACGTCAATTTCAGTAGTCAGAACTTCCCATTAAACTTTCATTCACATCATTTAATAATTTAATACAAAGACCCCTCTGGAATTTAGAATTTCCCAGATACTTCTTTAAGCAAAACTGGCCATGATACAAATTCATTTCTAAAATGTACTCGATACTGCTGAATGAGGGCCCAAATCCAGGTTTGCTTTAATTTAGAGCAAGATATGAATTGATGAATAGCTCTGCTCAGACACATCAGCAGATCTTTAACTGATTCCCAAATTAAATGAATGGAAATCACTTTAAGTGTGGCCAGAAAAGGCGTAACGGTGACATCGAAATTTGATTCCCCTAAAATCATCTTTGGCAAAGAACAGCTGAATTCCTCATATGGTCTTAAAAAAAAATACGTGTGAACATGGCAGCCTTGTCTAGAGTATATGGGCACAAATTGTATTAATACAGGTAGGATATTCTTAGTTTTTTGTTCAAATTAAAATAAAATATCCCATAAAACATTTCAGTTTGGATCAGCAAATACTCAATTTTAAAGGACTCTGATTGGAACCAGGATCCAACAACTTACTCTTGGGCTGTAGAATTAAAACTGACTTGACAAGTCATACAACGTAATAAACTGTCCATCCACCCTGTACACTTACCTGTGAGGAGTTGATGTGGGCTTGCACCACCTGCAGAGTGATGTTGATGTATGACTGACTGTAGGGATGTCCGTATGGTGGCCTGCGCAGGTCAAAAAGAACTAGTCCACCACTTCGAGCCGCTACCTCCAGGAACTGGGCTAGTGAGGGAACAGACTGGTTCTGAGCCTGGGAGCAGTCTGCCTCTGACAGGGATGACACGGTACCAGATGGATCCCTCTGTAAGAGATTAGCAGTATATATTCAAAATATTTACAAACAAAAAAAAGAGGGAGAGAATGAAAGAAGAAGAGAGAGAGCATCAGAGAAACAAAGACAAGAGAGGAAAATCCAGCAGGGATCCATGCCAAACAACAGAAAATCAGATTAAAAAACAAATCATTAATAGAAAAATACAATAAAAATTGGCCTGATGTCCAGCAGCGTTTGGAGTTAAAAACACTATAGTTTAACTGTTCATATTTGTTTGGAGGGACCCCGTTTGTCTCGTCATAAATTAGTTTAATCTGGCTATTTTCCAGGAAATCCTTACTATTTATTTTAAAAGAAGAGGAATGACCTTATCTTACAGTGCACAGATGGTTAGTGACATTGTTATTGTAGCTGCATCAGTGCTCTATTTCTAAATAACTCTTTGCACCTTTCAGCACAATCCTAACAGCACAGACAGCCTCCATGTTATTTACGTGCAGACGTTATAAATATGGACTCAAATGTGGTCTAAAGGCATTTTTTCTTGTTGTACTGTTGTTGTTATGTGCGGTGTGAGTGCTTTGAAAGGCGAATTATTACTATTTTGAGATGTGTTTTCGACAAGCAACAATATTGTATTTAGTGTTGAGAAGAAAAAAACCCTGACAGTCAGATCTCAAGATAGCTTAAATGTGTTCATGTTTTCATGTCTTTAGGTTACAGTTTCTGTCAGTCAGCTTCCAGTTTGAATTTCACACTTCAGTGACAAAATGATATTGCATTTTTTGAGTATGTGCGTGTGTTAGCCTCACCGATAAGAACCAGTCGCCTGCGTTCAGCTGCTGTAGCTCAGCCCAGGTGAACATGGAGGCATCGAGGTGTGTTCGATTTGGAAAAACCTCTGCGACATTAGTGGTTCTCCTCAGAGTGGAGTCGTGCATCAGGAAGGGAACACCGTCATAGCTAAAGAGGGAGAGATGGAATATTAAAAAGACACCAGCATGAGGAATCAGGATGTTGGTGCAGGACACAAAAATGAGAGCTAAGTCGTGACAAGTGAATGTGAATGAGAGGAAACGAGGGAGGAGAGAGAGAATGATTCAAGTCACCAATAAGCATTTAATTCTCCAAATCTCTGCTGGTGTGATCAAATTAAGTCACACCAGCGATCTCAGTGAGATCAGCCCATCATCTTAATTAATCACACGATTGATATCAGTTATGTATATGCCCATAAAAACAAACACACACTCACACAGAGTAATAAATTGCCTCACAAAACCCTTGACAGTTTAATTACACAGAAAGTGCCCAGCAGCCACAATCATTCATGCAGACCACACACACCCTACCAGAACTACCAGACTCACTGGGGTTACTAGCTGCATGGGATTAAAGCTAACCCGCTAACGCTGAGTCATGCCATGTAGCTAATCCCCCTGTTTTCAGGCTGTGAATGAGCGTGCTCACCCACCAGCCATGGGCTAATGAGAGGGCTAACAGCTAACTGGATTAGCATGGCAGTAATCACCTTAGCGCTGAGGGTAGCACGCTAGCATCTGATCTGTGCAATTAGCATCCAGGCACAGACTCAGCATCACTTCACAGTTGACTGAACATCTTGTGATCCTTTGTGTTATTAAACACTTAATAATTTGAAAATATCACTTTTGGTGAAATATAATTGGGTCCCCTTGAAACAACTGCATTTATCCCTTTCTTCAATTACAACAGAAAGCAGTTGCTCACCAAAGGTCATTCACTGCTAAAGGCCAAACCAATTTCAATAATGAAGTTTTAAACTTCTGTAATCTGACTTTGACTGCACTTCAGAAGCCTTTTCCTGCTATTAGCTGTTCGGCTTTTAAAATGTACATTGTTCAAAGAGGCCATGAAATTTATGTCATGATCTTTCAAACAAAAAAGTGATATTAAAGTTAAGTAAACTAACTAGCAGTATTATCAGAGTCATGACATTTTGTTGTGAGTGGCTGTGGTGTAACAGGCAATGCACTGGACAAACCCCTGGCACCTTGTGAAGTTTTCATGTTTCATCTTGCCATGCTTCGAGTTATGCGAGAGAGAAGAAATGATTTGTTTGAAAAGAACAACGCCGGGTCCTCAAGAAGCGTAGATGCTTTCGTTCATTAGTATTTATTATGACAAGACTACATGTTCTACAGACACATAGGCTCACACACAGGTAAGAGTTGTTACTACCTGATGGTGACGTCGGTCTCCAGTCCGTCTCCTCCGGCTTCCACTGCCTTCTCAAACGACATCACGGTATTCTCTGGAGCCAGCTACAGACACACACACAAACACTGTCAACATCACCAGATCTCAGCAGCGAAGTTGATGACTAAAATATCCTCATAACCAGTTCCAGTCTTACCATGGGGGCTCCTCTGTGCCCGATGAGTTTCGGGGCAGGTCCCAGTGTTCCTGCCTCTTTGATGCAGGGTGAGTACATCCCCAGAGGAACCAGGTAGAGAGTGAACAGCACGGACAGGTACAGACCCAGGACAGCCACCTGACGCACTGGAGACAACCCAACAACACAAAGATACAGAGATGAGCCTTGATTCAAAAACCTTTTTTTAATCCTAATACAAGATGTTGGATTTCCTTCTTAATCCAGGATTTACAAAATCAAATTGCTGAAGAAAACAAATTTCGCTGTGAAGCAAAATGGATATAATTGTTAATTTATTGTGTTTTTAACAATGTTTTATTTCATTTTGAAGAAAGCAATAAATATAAAAAACACTATGAATAAAACTTAAAAATCGTGTTTCACTCAATCTTATAAAATGTTGATAAATTGGTAAACCACTAAGCATGTGTGCAGATTATATGCATTTATACTGAGGGTTAGGTGGCTCCTCTGAAGGGAACCACTCCTCTAAAAGTCCTCTAACAACACATTTTTGGTCCTGGTCTACAAATGCAGACCACCATAGTGACTTGTCAGAATGTGATTTAATCAGGATTAAATACTGTAAATCGTTCCTGATAGGATCACCATGGGGGTCTGGTGCTGAAACAATGCCATATGGGCAACAAGTAGAGTGACAGCTGTCTGGTTAGGAGGCAAATCTTACTGGGAGGAAGGTCTTGAACAAAACGACTGGTCTTTTTCTTGAGAAAATGGTTCAAACATACAACTGGAAAGATATCCATAATCCATAATTCCATAATCTTATATCAGTATATATTACAGTAGATTTATTCAAAGCTTGTTTAATTATTCTCTGCCCTCACTCTTTTTCACCTGTAACCACACCCAACGGTGATAAGATGGTGTAAAAAAAAAAACAAAAGTACAAAACTAATCCATCAACTCCTCCCTGACACATCAAGAGTTACAAGTCTCTCTCCCCTTATCTGCTGCCAGGAGAGACCCCCACCATGACTCAGCATCACTTTACCCACTGAATCACCATGGCAACCAGGGACAGTACCCATGGAGACCAAAGAGAGAAGAAAGGCGAAGAGAGACGTAGAGGTCAAAGCCATTCAGCGGAGAGGAAACGGCAGCCAGACACAGTGACCGCGAGAGAATAGAAAAGAAACAGACAGCAGCAAAAGAAGCAGAGAGAGTAAGAGAGGACGTCAGAATGATCAAGAGACCAGAAAAAACAGAGTGAATGAAAGAAAGTAGAAACCATCAGAGAGACGAAGACAAGAGAGCAAAATGAGACATTGATTTTCTGTTAAGAGGAAGTGCATGAAGCAAAAGCAGGAGGGCAGGAAGATCTACAGCTGTGTAATTCATGCCAGACAAGTGCGTCACTCTGCTGAGAGGGTATGTTTGATGTCAGAATAACTTTATCCCCGGCGGGCGGGGCAGCTCAGTCATTATGTCATTTCAACAAGGTCCTCCCTTTCAGTTACTGCAGTTACGTGTAAGAGACTGGTTTTGCTTTTCACTAGATTTCTATTCCTCTGTGTAACTCTCAATGCCAATAAAGACTGGCATTAAAATATCAACATCCTGCCAAAATGAACATTTCTGCTAATATGACCTGCAAAAAAGATGGTTCTTCAATTATGCACAAGAGATGTGAAGTGTTAGTTGTTTATCTTGTTATGGAGATAAACACTCATCAGCGTGCTTACCTCTCTTGTTCATGCGAAAGAAGTGCAAAGCTATTGGCCAGGCGAGAATCACCATAAGTGAGACTGCAGCCACATGGAGGAAAGGTGCCGTCACCTAAAGACAAGTGATCGGTGAAAGCACAGTCTCAAACATTTCACTCAAACACAAAGCACAAATTATGACTTTTATAAACACAATGTAAATAGTCCCAGTATTAACTTCCTGGTCTGTCAGGATCGACTCACCTGCAGCGAGAGGAGGAGAGTCTTCCATTCTTTGCTCCAGAGATCCGACAGGATGGCCGTGGCTGTGACGGAGAACGCCAACGTCACCACGATGCCAGTCTGACAAAAAACACAGCAGAGAAGAGAAAACTCAGCTTATAACAACTAAGTGGAAGCACACAAAGACAGAATTGTGTTTTTGTTTAGTGTACTGTGTGGTTTACCTTGTGGCTCCAGTGGAGGTACAGCCTCTGACCCTCAGAGAGCAGACACAACGCCAGAACCTGAACAATGTTTAGATATTTATTAAAAAATACTAAATAAGGCTTCTTCAAAGAACATTTAAGGCATTTGCTTATTTGAAATTACTTCTTCGCAACACGTTAACTAATAAGAACTCAAACATGGTTTTGTGTTTTCGAACCCTTGTGTTTTAAAAAATGACAATAAATTTACCTTCCAACCTTGTAACTTTTCTGTCTATGCTGAAAGTAAACTTTAGCTGCAACGATTGATCAATTGATCGCCAACTATTCTGATAATCGATTAATCGGTTTGAGTAGCTTTTAAGAGAAAACAAGTCAAAATTCTGACTTCAAGTTTCTGGTTTCTTTACCTCTATGTCAGTAAACTCAGTATCTTTAGGTTGTGGACAAAACAATATTTAAGGACATCAGGTTTTGGGAAACACTGATTGACATTTTACACCATTTTTGGGAAACTTTATAGACAAAACTAATCTATTAATCAAGAAAATAATCAACAGATTAGTTAGTCGTTAGTTGCAGGCCTGAAGTAAACTCTGTTGATGCAGATTTCTCCCTTACTTCCTCTGTGTCCAAATTTCCAAATTATATAAAAAGTGTTGCATGATAATTGTAACTCAGGCAAGTGGGCAAGCTCCAAAATGTCACGCAAAGTGCTGAGAGGCTGAGGTGTTAATGTGCACTTGCCACAAATGAAACACATTGTTTTCAAAGTACTCTTGTTCAGGGAGAAGACTAAAGTGACACTCCAACCAAAACGTCAAGTCGGGCCCCATCAGGTGCTGCCTGACGATGTTGTACTACTGGTAAAGTAGTTCCAACAGAAGCGGTGAGGTCAAGTGTTTTGTTTGACAACACTACAGTAACTGCAAAAACAATGGAGTGCATAATCAGACCTCTGAGTATACTAGAGATGTGATTTGTTTTTTGTTTCTTTTTGATTGACATGATTGTACATTTTATCACGCTATACAGGCAGAAATCACATCAGCTTGCATACCAGTAGTAGGGCGATGTATGTGAAGAGAGAAGCAGCAACAACCAACAGGACCAGAGACCAGGGAAACCAGAACCCCAGAGTTCCAAAGTTGAACCTGAAGAGGCAAAAGAAGAACTGTCAGCAGCGACCACATACAGGATGCTTCATGCCATGAATCAAGTGTTTCCCTCATACATTCATTCATTGTTACGAATCATTCCAATCATTTGTTTAAAAAATACGACTAATCCTAACCCCATCATGACAGACAGACACCCTGTAAATCACAACAAACATGCCAACATGTTATCCACAGGATGTGCTGTGTGTGACCCACCAGTCAAAGTCGCTGTAGTCGTTCTGAGCTTCACTCCAGAAATAGAGGAACAAAAAACTCAGGAAGAAGGTGAGGATCAGGAGGCCAAAACTGCCACACTCCACCTGGATCAACACACATTATATGATTGATTAACTACTAAATCATTAAAGTGCACTTTGATCAAATGTTTTTGGGTCTTTATAAACAAAGCATAAAGCTTAATGAGCCTGCATTTGTGATGATAAGAGATCTAATGTAAAAAGTAATGTTCCCCACGTTGGCAGGATTTACAGTCATGAATGGAGGGAAAACAGAAACTTCCTGATGCAACATAATCTGGCAGATAAAGAGGAACAAGTGCATATGGAAGCAGTATATTTAGATACGAGCTGACAGAGTATATATGTGCTGATATTTTTCAGAGAAAAGCAGGAACTGACTGTTGGAGTCAGCAGGATGGACGGAGAAAAACTGTCTTGGGAATCAATACACTCTGCACGATCAGCAAACTAACCAAACTCAACTTACTGCTTATGGACTGTGTGTGTGTGTGTGTGTGTGTGTGTGTGTGTGTGTGTGTGTGTGTGTGTGTGTGTGTGTGTGTGTGTGTGTGTGCACTTTTTTTTTT
>OMLP01017218.1:32439-55083 GCA_900302685.1 Spondyliosoma cantharus
TGTGTGTGTTTACCTTGCTGCAGCAGCACTCTCCCGGCTGCGCCCGCGCCCTTTGGTATCGTCTCCATTGGCAACCGTAGAGGCCGGCCAGGCAGGAGACAAACGGCTGGTGTTCATACCTGGTACAGTCAATTAAACGATGAAGTAAACATCAGTTAATGAGTGGAGCATTCACACATTCATCTGATTAAACTGAAACTATACCAACAACATTATCACATAATGTAAAAGCAGTAAAAGACTCAAATTTGGTACATTTGAACAGAATGAAAGAGATTTTAAAGATAAGGTATCCTGTTTTATTCGAGATGTGTGTAGAGCTATAAAGACTGAATCATTTTGGATCTGGCTACAGGTTGATTTATTTGCAAAGCTCTGACGAAACTCTTCAGCTCCTTTACGCTTTTTAATCTGTGACGTGCAAAACAATCATGAAGCTTCAGAGTTTTACCAGCTGCTAAACAAATCCAAACCGAAGCTCTGACATTAAATTGTTTTTGACTTAAAGGTCCTATTTCTGAGAAAAGTTGATTTTTGAGTCATATTCCCAACTCGTCAAATACTGACAAGCCAGCCAAGCGTCAGTATTGGATAAGTTGGCAATAAGACTCTATAAGACTCAAAAATCAACATTTCTCACAAATAGGACCTCAGATTTGATACTGGATTCAGTTTAAATACAAAGCTACCAAACTCCACACCCACCGCTGCGTTTAAAATCCATACAGTAGTTATACCGATATCACCAAAATAAAAAAATATTCCTCTTCAGACGACGCATTCAGATCGTCTCTGTACAGAAAGAAGCACTGCGACTCAGCCTGTGCAAACGCAGACAGCAGGCTGCCACAAGTCAGAACAAGCTGTTCTCCATGATCATCCTGAAACAACAGGACTTTGTTTGGAAAGAGATGTTGCTGCTGGGTTTTGTCTTTTGGGGTTCAGGTGCATACAAACAAAACTAATGACTGCTACATTATCTCCATGGTCACTGCAACAGTTTCCACAGCAACCAACAATGTAAGTTATTAATTATGTCATTTATTATTTTAGTTCATAATGCCTTTAAATGGAGATAAATTAGTCTATATGCCTATAGACTGAAATATGTCAGAAGACTTATGAAGACAGTTGTGATGATGGTGATGTGTGTTGTTCTGTACCTTTGCAGCAGCTGCCGCCGCACCACCTTTAGCTTCCCCAGCTTCAGTCTGGTCACGGGTATACAATCACCCACAGCCCGGCATCACAGAGAAAGACAGAGAGAGCGGAAGAGAGAGAGGGAGGAAGACGAGGATGAAGTCGAGTCCGGAGAGAGAGCGAGAGAGGACGGAGGGAAAAAGAGCGTCAGCCTCCACACCACCTTCACCTGGAAGGAGAGAAGAAAGTTTGAATCAGTTTAAAATGTATTTATAGGAAAACTAGACTCAGCAGGAGTGCGTGTGCGTGTGCGTGTGTTTGTGCGTGTGTGTGCAGTGGAGGCCTAGTTTTATCCCCGAGGCCTGCTTTAACTAACCCAGAACATACAGATACTCTCACAGACTGACCTACATCTGATATAAGCTGTGTCTGCTCAGGTGATTTATGCTGTTGCGCGCACGCACACACACACACACACACACAAACACACCAACAATACCTGCCCTGTATGGTCCGTGTGTTTATGTTAATCTATAATCCCATATCCTCTGTCTGACCCTTGATTGACTCCAGTAAGACTATAATTAGACCTGTCAGTGAGGAAACTCCCAAAGCAAGTCTGCCAGCCAACCAGCCAATTATCCAATCGGCAGCAAAGTCCTGGATTCCAATCTAAACCTACAACAATCGGCTGATTAATCAATTAGTCAATTGACAGAATATCAGCAACATTTCATGCTTGAGTAATTGTTTTAATACTCAGTCATATTGTAAACTGAATATCATGAGGTTAGGAACACTGGCTGAACAAAACAAGCATGTTAGATGACAATGTGGGCTTTTGGAAATTACAGTGTACTCAATTTACTTTTATCTGACAATTTATAGACCAAGTGATTAATCAATTTATAACAAAATAAATGGCAGATTAATCAATAACATTAGCGACAATTAGTTTCAGCCTTACACCACAAAAACGTCACGGAGGACATCCAACGTGATAAGCTCATCTAACTGTTAAAGTTTGTTTTCTGGTCATTCAAACGAAGACCACAAGCCAAAATATGTTTGTTCTTCACAACAGAAGTGCTGCTGGAGTTTTGACGGCAGAGTCAAAGCCTGAAGGAAAAATCGATGTTATACAGATAAAACGAATGGCACAACGCAGGAGGTCCAACTTCTCACGTCGAGACTCTGCTGTCCACTTACATCTGAAGGAGAAAAATCATTCCTTTGAGGACAACAATGTAAACATCTTGTCCAGAGAAGACCGATGGGTTGAAAGAGGAATAAAAGAATCCATCTATGTCAAACTGGAATGTCCGTCTTCGAAGAGCGGAGGATGACTAAGCCATTACTTATCGCCCCCCCTACAAAGCAGTTCTGATTCCCTCCCCAGACAGCTTAACAACCATTTACACCTGAGTTCACCTGGTCCTAGCAACCAGCATGAAGGCAGGTTAGGTCAACGACCCATAAGTGGCCCTAACGACCCTGTACGGACACTCTCATAGCAAACTGAAGAAGCCTTTTGGATGAGATGTGAAACACGCCAAGTTGACAACACATAGAATTACCATGACCTGGATGACTGAGAACCTTCATCAACATATATAGAACATAATTGTATTGATTTACTTCACACAGAGACATTTATAGCTTTGTTTTCTTCAAGCTTTCCATTTAACACCTCAACAGCAGCAGCAGCAGCAGCAGCAGCAGTGTGGTTTAAAAATAATAGTTATGCAACAGCTCTACATCCAGTGGCCTACTGCACCAAATACCACAGCCAGACGACAATCAACATTTGTCATTAGGCCAGCCGGGGAAGCAGCCTAATCAATCAGAGCTGTCAGTTTACAGCCTTGGTTTGGTTTACTTGTCACATCAAAGACTAACATTAAGTTTGTAATAATATAATAAGACAGTAAATATAATCCAGAAAAAAACTTCAACAACCACAAGTTTGTTAAACTTTTAATTTTGCTAAATTCTACTGCTATCTGAAAAAAACTGAACGGTTAGCAAATCCTCACATTTGAGAAGTGATGATTCTTGGCACTTTTTCTTACCAAGTGATTTAAAAAATTCATTATCAAAATTGTTGCCAATTATATTACGGCTGAATGAAAAACCAAAGATTAGATTTCCACAGAGCAGACGCAGCAAACCACTGGGCTTCCTTGTTCCTGTAGTTGTGCTACATCCTGATGTGTTCCAGACCCAGATAGGTGGCCTAAATCGGCTTAATGTAGGTCCAGCAACAGCTTTTAACAGTGTGCTGGAGTTGAGAACAAAGAGGTCAGCTTAACGGCTTAACACACACTCTCCATTATAAAAACTGTCTCGTCCAAAGTGCGAACTGGTTTGGTCAAAAGATACAGGATGTGTTATTTCCATACAGAGAAGAAGATTAGTGTGTGTGCATGTGTGTGACTAACAGGATATAGTTGTATGGGTGAACCTGATGTGACAGATGGTAAATACACTGTTGTGTTGATCCCAAACACACGGACTGTGTTGCTCCGGCACAACAGGACTGAATAATAGATGCTGATGTCTGTTGCTGCATGTCGTTTGTCTTTTCAAATCAGCAACCACCCAACTAAGTCTGAAATTCGCTGTTTGGTTCACCTTACAAAAAAATTACTGTAGACCAATACAGCTGATTTATTTTCTCTCTCTCGTTTTTTTTGGTAGCTCAAATCTTTGAAGTAATAAGTGGAGACTCAGTCAAATCAAAACAAAGCTGTTAGTAGTGGGAGGGACACGTTTTTTTAAATTAATTATCTGATTCGATTTTTGATTTAAAAAATTTTTTTCCAGACAGCTATGCCATCGTTAGACTATCACATCTGGAGTTGTAAAATCATCAGATCATTGATTTTACGTCCTGACATTTACATTTTACAATTCTTCTTTTAGAAGATACGGGTATTTTCACACGAACAGTTTGACTTGATCCTGGTGGCTTTTTGCAGGTTGGAGTAAGACAATTTCAAATAATATTCCAAAAATATAAAGAAAATACGACTCTTCAGGGATTCAACAATAAACAACAAAATATAGAAATCAGTTTGTAATGAAGTTTGGTTTCTCAAGTGACTGGAGTGAACCCTCTTAACAAAACAAATCAATAAAGGAACTCTGAAAAATAAACTAAATCCAACATGTCCGACACTCTGGTAACAGTCAGTGGATCGTCTTCATGCCCAAATGATAAATGTCTGGCAGTGCAGCTGCAGGTTACCAATAAGTCATCTCTGACGTGTTGTTGTTTTTCTCTTTCTATGACTACTGGTAGAATCGTCAAGCCTGCTTTTGATTTTGAGGATTGAAACTGAAAGCTCATTTCCATCCAATTTGGATTTAGAATCGTGACAACCCCAGTGAGCAGCAGGGGATCATGGCAGCCTGCATTGTTCCACAAACACTGCTGCATGACTCAGGCAGAAATGCTCCCAGATGAGGTAATGTTTTAAAGTTTATTCTTATTGTGATTAGTCAGATTCAGCTACTTCCTTCCTCACTCTCTGACGCATCATAACTTGAAAGTTATAGCGAATAGGGACGAAATGAAATGCACCGTCACCTTGAGTACAATTCCACATTTTTATGGGTTTGAACAATGTTGGAAACATTTGGGATAATGTAGGTACAAAACTCTCATCTAAACTAATCATCTAAATCTATCATCAGCCTGCTGGGATTGTTTTCACCAGTGAAGACTTCTCATGAAAATATTTTATCAAGAGTTCAATTTAAAAACAGGATGATTCATCTAATGACTAATTACGTTTGCAATTAAATAAAAGGAACATTATTATGTCTGTACCATCATCACTGCAACCTACAGCACCACTACAATTCTACTGTGCACATGCTCTCTTTATCAAATGTGCATTATATTGTTCTTTACTGTAGGCTAGTTTGAATAGTCTATAGTTTGATGAAAATCCATCATATAGTCATTTCTGTTCTCATCAATTACATCGGGTCTATTCTTGTATATAATTATCCATTATTTCATTTTAATTAAACTCTGGTCTGTGCAATGTAATTCAAATCAACCGTATTCTATTCTAACATAGTCAGTACAATACACTTTTGTTCTGTTTAGTTCTGTTTTGTGTCTGTGACTGAAGTCAGCCACCAGACCACCAGACCACCAGCCCGATTCACCCGGCCAAGTCATCAGACAGCTGCCATGGCAACTGTGACATCAGATCTGTTATTATTACTGCGGTAAAAGATGAGGGGAGGTGGAGTGAACAAGAAAGAACCAGATGGAGTAATAAAAGAAGGAGAATGAAGAAAATGGCAGCGTGAAAACATGAGAGAGACTTTACCGTCAGGAGTCAAAAGGCTGTTAGGCACTAGACACAAAACCAGTCACATCTGCAGGATGAGATGCAGAGTGCCCTCTTTACACTGTTGTATGTCCCACACACACTCATAATGAATACTGCATTTTAAAATGAGCATACAGCAGCATAATGGTACATAAGAGACACTCTGCACCTGCATTCTGACATTCAAGTGAAAAGCGAGACAACTGATGTCTCTTAAGAGGAAAGACAATGGGTGACGTATTCAAATTGTTAGTATAATTCAACCAGCAGTCTAAAACCTCAAGATAATTGATTGATTATGGTGAATGACAAGGAAAAGCATCTCTAAACATTGAAGGAGCTGAAACCAGCGCTTGGCATTTCAGTACCATGGATATTTCTTTCTGAACTTTTGTGACCTCTCAATTTCTGAGCATATTTGAATTACAGTTTTAATTTTATTTACTTGTAGTTTTAAACACAGTGCATTGTCCACATGGATAAACATGAATTCACTTACAAGCTTCCATCAAAGTCTCTGTGGTCTACCTGCTCCTTCTGATCCTTTAATAAGTCGAGCACATCATGATCTGACCTCAGACCTGACTTTGAATCCTGACAGCTGTTTTATCACTGAGCAGGTGCAGGTGTCATAAAGTGTACAAGGTTATTAAGGACCAGTCATCTGAGGTCAGTTCAGTCTGAACCTGATGTTTTAATGCTCACTGATGCTTGACCTCATTTTTAAAAAATGTCAAGTTGGAAAAATCTGAGCAACAACTACTTTTTTTTACAGTATTGATGTAAAGACAATATAATTTATAATATTATAGAAGACAACCTGATTGATGGGCAACAAGACAAAATGTTTCTCAGCTTCTAAATTATGTATTTCAGCTCTTTAAGTAATACAAAGTCTTTGTCTCCATTGGGTAGATCTTGGCATTAACTAATCAACACCATTTTGGATAACTGATGATTCGTTTTGAGTAATTTCAACAAAGATTTGTAAAAAAGCTTCTTCAATGTGAACACTTCATGGTTTCTTTCCTCCTCTGTAACAGTAATCTTGGGCTTTCAGAAACACTAATCAACATTTTTCACCATTTTCTGACACAAGCACCTAACAAGTTAATCGAGAAACACGTCTACAGAATTATCTGTATTAGAGAACTCAAGTATCTCTCAACCCATCAGCTGCCAGACCACTTCTGACCGGAGAATGTTTCTTTTGTCCTCAATACTAAGTTTTACATTCAGTGCTTTATAAACTATGCAGGTGGAGACAAAGTGGGTCAGATGTATGACAGGTGGAGGCATCACGACAGCAGTGACGCACTTGAAGGACTCGCTGAGCTCCTGAATTGAAAAAAAAATAATGTCTTCAATGTAGTCGGAGGAAATTTCAAACCCCCCGCTGTCCATGAAGTGAGGACACAGGGAAAGATAGCACAGAGAGGAGGGAGGGACGGCAGGAGAGGAGAAATAGAGGAGAAAGTGCCTAAAATAAGAAGGTGGACACGAAGCTGTAGATGATTCTCTCTTATTTCTCCCCTCAGTCTTTTGTCTCTCTCAACTAATTGTCTTACTCTCAGTTTTCCTTCCATCCTCTGTCCTCCCTCCCGTCCATCTGTCCATGTTCCTCCTCCTCTCTGCCTCAGGACAATGGCCAGTTCCTTCGCAGCTTGACATCAAACTACATGACTGGACAGCACTTTATTCAGCCAGCACTTTACAAAGAGAGCTAAAGTCAGCTAAGGTCAGCGCTCCAATTCTTTTCTATTTTTCATGTGAGAGTGAATATAGGGGTTTTTGGTTTGTATCGGCCGCTGTCTTGCAGCTGTATTTCACTACTGCTGTGGGTGTACTGTAGGTCCTGAGTGACATAACATATGATTCAAATTTTTAAAAAAGGCCAAAAATCAATTCAGACAGGATACGCAGTAGCCTACGCTGTAAGTAAACCTACCTACCTAAACTAAATTCAAGGTTTAGATATTTTATTTTTTTCAGTGATGAAATTATTAAAAAAATGGCTTCATGAAGGAGAAAAGAAAAGACACTAGAATGGCATTCTATCATCAAAATCCATACTTTGTTCCCTGAGAGTTAACAAAAAACACAATGTTAAAGAGGGCAAGAAAAAATTAGAGATGTGTCCCTTTTATCCAGATCTGCATATGATGTACAGATTGTGAATCACTTCGAGGAAAACTTAATTTATTGAACTGTATAAAAAAAAAGAAGAAAATCCTCAATTTGACTCAACAATTAATGATCTGGAGAAAAAACAAAACGACCCCTGATGTCACTCTGACAAAGACGACCACTGCAGAGTTTCATTTCAAAACAAACTTCAACCCTGATTCCATTATTTATCTTTGAAAATATAAACTCATTATGAATGTGATGCTTATAACATAGCAAAGTAAGAAGAACCACAATGCCCCACCAGTTTGGAATCAGGGTCTGCCAGCCTGTGTCTGGTGCATCAGGCTCATTATGACCGACTGACTGATTCACCTCCACCTTTTTCTATCAGTTACGACAAACTCTGAACGCTCTCCTTTTCCCGCTGCTGCCACATGCTGCTCTGACTGACAGTGAAGTTAATCTAAGATATGATCAATCATTACTAACTAAATTACACTTTGTATGCAAGTATGTTTAAGTGTGTCACACTTGCTGAGTGAAATAGCAACTCTGCTCTTTTCTCTGTGAAGGTCAAGGGTGACCATCTATTTCAAAACTAATTTGGTAAACTGTATTTCTGCTGTAATAAACTGTGGCAACCTGCATAAAAGACAGATTGACACTTACATATACACCTACATTAACAACTACACAACCACACAGAGCACATGAAGCATAATGCAGACCATCAAGACCTTGAAGCTGTGAGCCAACAGCTGTAACCACTAAACCACTGCAGCACCACAGGAGCAACATGACGCAGGTTTGACAGAGTCAGACAGGCAGCACTGCTCTGATCCCAGTGTGGGGTGTCCTCCGCTACATCACACTGCATGAAAACAGACAGAAGGACAGGTGGAAGCCCTGCCATTGTCTTCATGATGCCCTCGACAACAGCTCCAGTGCCTGAATCACTTTATTTGATCTGAAGCACAGCCGGATTAAAGGAAGAGCACATCTTCTCCCACGAGCACAGTGAGGTGTTCAGTAACATTATCAAACAATAAAACTGGGGGTGTCTCAATTTCAGTTTTAAATCAAAAATCAAAATGAGCCTTCAATTTCCACAACAGAAATAAAAAAAACTATGCTGGCCATCTCTGTCATGTTTTGGTATCGTTTATCTTTGTAGATTTATGTCTGCTTCTCTCCTTTGTTGTTCGAGTTTAACACACTCAGAGGGACTTTGTGGTGCATTCAGGTGCACATCCTAAACTCTGAAATCTACATTTCTTCGTAAAGGATATGTGCGCTGACAGGGTGGTCATGTTGAGTTCAAGTGCCCCTAATAAAATGTAAATGAAAGTGGTCAGGGCATTAAAGTCTAACAAAAGCAAAACATATCTTAAATCGAATCATGACCTTAAAATCGAACGTCAAATCGAACTGTGGATTTGGAGAATCACGACAACCCTAAATACAACTAGTATTTTATATTAAAATTAAGAACGGACTGATTATCAGACTCGACGATTATCGGGGTAGATGGACTTTAGGTTTCAGTGTTTTTTGTGTCAGATAAAGTAATTAAAAAATTCAAAACCTTGGCTCTGACGCACAGTTCTTTCTCTGTCTGTGGTCTCACTATATGTCCCGCCCACAACTATCTTATTGAGTACACACCAGGAGTAATAGCCTATCAACACTGAATAATCTGAATCTGCAAAGAAACTAGTAACTAAAGCTATCAAATAAATGCAGAGTCGGAGAATAACGTAGCAGAAAATGGAGCATTGTACTTAAAATTCAGTGCTTTCTAGATACATTCCATCACTGGTCAATATTAATTCTGACACTTTAAATACATCTCAGTTCCAAACATCAGTTATGAGTCTCTGTGATGACAGATCGAAACCATGGAAAAAAACATCAGTCAGTCCCTATAATCCCCGTTACAGAGAACAGATTACTAATACAAGACAAAACAAAATCGAGGCCATCAGAACTGAAAGTGTGTCATCGTTCACAACAATGAACAGAGTGAAAAATAATCACTGATTGACACTTACATATTAAAAAGAGTGACAGGGTGCAACGTAGGTCTAAATGTCCTGCTACTGACCCAGGAAAAGAAGAAAGGGGTGTTCTTCATGACTGCTCCAGTTTCCAGAAGCCTTGTTCTAGTTTTCCGAAAGGACTGATTGTTGAGAAAGTGTTCAGTGAACAAAGTCTGCCTTTCTCCTCTGCTGAGACCAAGGACTTGACAGTATTTAGGTCAAATACAAAAAAAAGGAATTCATCAATGAGGGCTCCAACAATCAGTACGTCAACCGATATCTGTCTATCCGGCTGACTCCAGAGACTTAATGACTTGTTACCTTGACGGACGACCTGTACTCGGTGATACCTGGACTCCATTTGTAGAACGACGTGCTTCTCTGGAGGCAGTCTAACTTTAGCCAGGTGATATGATCACTGGAGCCATCACATCTACAGCACTTCTTGTACAGGCGAGTCTGTCTAATCCCCACAGCCTTCCGGCAGGAAAGCACACTACAACCACACGTGGTGCCAGGGAATAGATTTAAAAGGTTCCTCCAGGTAATACAGAGCACTGAGGTCACGCAATAGCTCAACAAACTGTCTGACTACAGCAGAAGTCATAATAAAGTCTGAATGATGGCTAACTTCAAGTCATTTAAAAAGTCCATCACAGGCTTTTTTGAAGATGTTGAATCTTGATCTTACTGTAAGAGCCAGTTTATGTTTTAACACCAGAAGCATCTTTCTGTCAAACAGCCCACTTAGCAGTTCAAAGACCGCAATGCACCAGCTCTAGACTGGACTCACCACATGGACTACCACAAACCACTGATAAGTCAGGTTTCATGAAAAAGAAAGCCTGCTATAGCCCTGCTATTGTGGGTCTGTATTAGGCATCAAAACCTCAGAGAAGCTGTAGAAGAGTCTTACATCTTCATCCCACGGTGATGTGGGAGACTGAGGCAGCGGGAACGAGAGCGGGTTAGCAACCTGTCATATTTCACTTTCTGCTCGGCTCCATTACATCTGACAGGATCACTGCCTGCCTTTTGTCCCTGCCAAGAATTTAATTATGACCCAACAGGACCGAGTACAAATATTGCACCTATTCACATGGATCGTTACAGCATCCAGGGAGACGAGAGGCTGATGCAGAACCAGACAACCATAACAGTCTGACACAGTCTTCTTCTGAAACAAGAAAGTAGAAAAAAGCTGCTCCTTGTCACAAATCCCTCAAGCATCATGTTTAGTGTTTTATCCAGAACTTAAGTCATCTATAGATTGTAGTTGTGCATCCATGGTAACAATGCAAACAGGAACAATAATCAGGTAACCCAGGATGACAGTTTCTGGTGCAGATTTGCAAAACTGAAAAAAAAGAAGAGGGGCTGCACCTCAGTCATCTCCACTCAGTGCACCAACACATCCACGACCGCCACTGCACACAAGTATGTTACCATTTATACACACACCTGTACAATCTAATACAACTGTTGTGCCACACTGTTACTTGTTTCTATACCAAATCAGTGATTGTAGTCACACACCCTCACACACATTTATATCTGAACAAACAACTACAAACAACAAACAATACGAATTACCAGATTCCTGTTCACACCAGCTGGTGAGGTGCAATACTGTGAAAATACAGACTCTGTTTCAAACTGCCAGTGTCAACTAGGACGGACGCAAAACAACAAACCAATCCTCTCCAGCCACAATAAATGTAATGGATATTAATGAGTAAAAAAAAACGTTATCAGGTTTAAAAACATTACTTGAGGTATTTTCAACGGACACAAATGCGAAACTGAACTGACAGAGCTGAAATACATGAGAGCAGAAACGTGCACATGTGTCTGATGGAAAGAGAGATGTCCATTTAATTTAATTGGCCCATGTGGAATAAATTACTGTGACTGACAGTGGTAATGTGTGTTTATGTGGCTGTTTGTTTGTACGTGAGTAATGATATGACAATACCCATATCTAATGTGTTTATCTCAGGCTCACTCCCACTGCAGTCGTGTCAGGGAGAGAAGAAGAGGAATAACAACAATGTTGAAACAACAAAAAGTAAATTGAGAAAACAGGATTAACCTAGAGAAAAAAACGCTTTCTGTCAGTTTGCTGCCAAGTGGCACTTCTTCAACTTGGTGTGTAGTCAGGTTTTCTTGTAGCAGTGACAGGAGCAGCTTGTTACAGCCAGGACACTGGTTTGAATCCCCAGATAGCTTGTGGAGTGCCCTTTAAAGCAGGCACTTAATCCCTGCTGCTCCTGTGGAGCTGCACGACTGTGGTTTCAGGATGTGATTATGCACAAGATTAGATTAAACTTTAATGATTCCCTTGGGTATGGGTATTAAATGTATGAGAGCTCGTCAGGTTTTTTGCTCTGCATTTGAAATGACACAAGCCACTGTAGACGTAAATAAAACAATGAGTGACTGTGGTCCCATCATGCAGCCCAGCAGCAGATCCTGGAGCTGAATGTGATTGGTTCTTAGACAGGGAGAGGGCAACGGAAAACAATCACAGAGCTGAATACTGAATAGACAATGCTGGAGGCTGCCTGTACAGTGCGAAGTGTGTCAGAGTGTCTGGTGTGTGTTGAAAGTTCATCTGTGTTTCAGTGTAAAACGTGACGCAGCAGATCACACAACATCACAGACGAAGACATACTGAATGTGCAGACGATGGGGAGGCAAAAGATGCAGAAAGAGGGACAGAGAGCAGGGAGACAGTACACATGAGACAAAGCAGCCCTCTGTGTCCGGACCAATCAGCTCTTTGCTGTCCTAACACATCACACCATAGCAAACAACAACAACAACAACAACAACAACAGCACATCGACACCAACAACTGCCCAGCATGTGTTCATCCTTTGTGTACAACATAGTGACTCTTCACAACTCTTAACACAATATGTAAACTCGGTATTAGCTGGAAAGCTTGAATTGAAATATACTGAAACAAATATTTACATTTAAGGAGCTGCAATCTGATTATCTTAGTCAAAATAGTTAATCGATGATCAAAGAAGATGTTGGTTAATTCAAAGGTTGACAACTAATTGATGAATTGTTGCAGTGCTACAGAAAGTACAGACCTCACTTGCAAAGTCTTCCTCCAATAACAACCACATAGTTTAGTTTCTGGTAAGTTGCCATGACACTGACAGACAGAATCTCATGTTATTATGTTCTGTTTGTGAAGTAAGATGCAAATTACCACCAGGAAACATATTGTTAGACATTAAAGTAACGGTTACTTCTACAAAGACATCTTCACTCAAGTTTTCTCGTTGGATCCAGCCACATTCAGAGATACTACAGAATTTCTCAGTAACAAACCACTTGTCTTCTTCAGGCATCAGCAGAGACCGCACACGTTATGAAGAAGCATGTATCAGCACTGATGCTAATGAGTCGTGGCAGATTAATGTCAAGCTCACCAACATATTGATTTATTCATTAAACTGCTCGTTACATGTTGTCATCATCACAGCCTCAGTGCAAAGGAAATAACCCACATCAGAGGACAATTTAATTGCTTTTTACTGTCAGACTGGGATCTCTGTCAGCCTGTGGGAATATTCATTCACGGTAATAAAGCCAATTTAATTAACTTGTGCAGAAAAATTTAAATAAGGCTTAGTAAGCACCTTATAAAAACATGCACAAGCTCACTGGAATTCAGATTCTGAGAGCTAATTCCAACTGTATGACTCAAAATCTGCATGTAATTAGTGGTGTATTAAGATTTGTTTACTTTGATTTTCTTACCAGTTTGTCCTCTGGGAGAAACAAGTCACACATTAAATAAAACACACATGTAGACATGTCAGTAGCTAAAAGGTCGGGTTGGTTTAGAAGGAGGTCAGTTAGATTCACCTGACATGCTGAGAGGTATTGAGTGCATTTAAACTAAAAATTATTTTCATTATCGAGTATTCTGCCAGTTATTTCCACACTAATCAAAGTTTATCAGATTATCAATATATTTCCCAGACCTTGTCCAGACGTTGGTTCCTTATTCACCATCATAAAAGACAAAGATGTTTGATACGTTTGCTTGAAAAAAGATTAACAACTAATCAAAATAGTTGACAAGCTTATTGTCTTTTGACCAACTAATCACTTTAATGGCTAATCGTTGTCTCGCGCTTTTAGGAAAATCAATTAACTCAAGCTGCTGTGACAGAAGACAAAACAAAGCAATAAAACCAAAGCTGTGCAACTTCTGCTAAACAACAAAACCAACAAAATGAAAACTCTTGTCTCGATCGCACAAGGATCCAGCTAAACACTGCTGATTCGAACCATCAGCTGAGGAGTCACCTATTCAAACAGGTGCAGCTTTAGTGCCGAGCACAGATGACGGGAACATGAAAATAATCTACAGGGAAAAACAAAAAGACGACAGACTTCTAGAACAATGTCAGATGATGGTATAAATGACAGCTACTCTGTTATCACATATATAATTGATGGTTTAACTTGTGTATTCTGTATTTCTGCTCCTGTTTCTGATTGTCAGCGTGACACCTCTGTCTACATCTGGACTGTGCTGTACCCTTAAATGATGGAGCAGCACTGACGTCATACAGAATCACAGAGAGGCTCAGCAGAAAGTGAACACCAGTTCCTCGGACCAGTTGAGAGGAGATTTAATGTGCAGAGCTTTTACGGTAGCTGTTGCTTCACGACGGTCTCTGCTCCGAGTGTTTACATGTTGTCTGCTCCAGTTCTGATCGGTACCGCTCTGTGTGCGTGTTTCTATATAATCCAACTGCAGCAGATTTTTTTAGGCAACCTCTAACACACAATGCCAGTGACGATGCTCATCATTTCAAACGGCTAGCTGACACCTGAACTACGTGGCTCATGGACGTAAATATGACAACAACAAACAAACAATAAAGAACCTTTAAAACAGTAAGAATTTGGGGGATTTAAGAGGATAAAGAGCAAGACTAGGTTGCAAATCCAAGATTAATCATTTCAGAAATACTTCTACATCTGAATCTGTGGTTAAGGTGTCCTCTATGTGCCTATTCACTTAATCTGTGGTTGGCAGCTTAGGCAGACAACAGGACTGAGATCATACAGCAGATAGTGCCATGTTGATTCTGATTAACATGTCAACGTCGTGATTCGGGCTTAATGAAGCCTTTAAAAGCGGGAAAAGACAACACATCTGCCATATCAAAACATAACAACATCTAAAATCTAAGAAGGTAAATAGTCTCATATCGTGACAAAGATACAATATCAATATATTGCCTAGATTTCTCTGAGCATGTTCAACTCAAAGTGGACAGACTGTTGTCTGAGCCTCTCTGTGCGTCTGCCCCTTTCTGAGCACATCTTCAAAATTAATTTCCACTTCTACACTTTTTCCGTAGCTGTGTCAATTCAAGCAGGCAAGCCAATTTAAGAGAGTGATGAATCTGTCCAGATGTCAAGGTGGCTTTGAGATTCTGACTTCTGCTCCACATGGTGATGATAACAACAACAGCATATCTTGTCTCACCCCATTAACGTCCATTGTTCTTTACAGAGCTGCAGGTCTATGAACTGACCTTGGCAGGGTTATAAATGCATAGATGTGAATCTGATGCTCTGCCACATGACTTGAACCTTGAAAGCGATCCTGTCAGTGTATAGTGTTTTGATTTGCATTGACTGAAGGGACAACAGTGAGGCAGCCGGACAGAAAGGCGATTCACCGTTCAGTCTGTGGTTAATGCAAACAACCGCAGGAACACAATCAATCACTACGTCTCCCCACATCAAGTATCTGCACGAGAAACGCTGTATGAGCCGAACACTGACAGTATCACTCACACTACGACACAACGTTAGACACTACTGCAGCATCTGTCGTAGGAGAAAGAATTAAAAATGCTCTCAATGAGCAGAGCACAGTGAAACAGACAGACTGGGAACTGAAAAAGGAAATACGTGTTTGGTGATGCAGTCCTCATGAAATGAAATGTGCATTAAAGGGGATATTCAAATGCAGAATTTTAATGTTTAAAATCTTAATGAGGTAATAATGATTTTTTTTTTTTCACAAGTGAATGAACAAGCTGGTCCCCAGAACTGTTTGAAGCTACAAAGGTGGCAGGGTCCGCCACACACACAAACAAAACAAAGCAATTTGAAATTGTGACGTACTTTAACTTCAGTTTATTTTTTAAGTCTTGAAAACAAAATGCTCCTTTAATATTGATAATAACTATAATCTGACTCTGAATGAAGGCAAATGTAAAATAATATAACTTAAAAAACAAAAAGAAGCTTAAACTCGATCTATCAACGGATCTTCCTTCAGTTGTTTCACGTTTCACTGTCATGTGCAGCCGAACATCAACTTGCTTCTCAGTGGTTCGAGTGAAAACATGTCAACGTTAAGTCGTATTGAACTCTAACGAGATATTGATAACCTCCTGCGCTGGCAATATTTCAATCAAGCGACCAAATGTACAAGAAATTAAAACTAAATACTGGTGGACAAGAGAGAAGAAGATAAATGTGCGTCGTCCTCATCAAGCATATCGAGACTTAAAGACGCCGACAAAAACAGGATGGCTGACAGAATTTCTCATTAAACAATATTTTAGTTCTCCACTCAACACAAACTGATATTCGGGCTACACTTCACGTGTAAAGGTCGCTCAGGTGTTGACTTAAACGATAAATGAACATGTTCTCACCTGTCCGACGTGTTCGCTGCTCGGCTGTCCGTTAACTTCAGCTCGATGATCCGCTGTGAAGCACGAGCCCTCCGCTGCAGCAGTCTCGTGCGGCGGTGCAGCTCGAGCTCCGTGTGTGTGTGTGTGTGTGAGAGAGAGAGAGAGAGGACACGGGGATGTACAGTACCAGCACGCGCGCTGGCTGGGTGAGGATGTGTGAGGAGGGGGGAGGAGAACTGCAGGCACGAGGCAGCCGCGAGGGGCTCTCCGACCAACCTGTTGCTTACGTCAGCACAGCGCAGTTACAATCAAATGACCCGACAGAGAGAAATAAAATGATTAAACATATGGCAGAGACAGCCAAACTTTAATTTAGTTATTTATATTAATTTATTTATTGGACTGCTGGAAGATAAAATCTATTTGATATGCAGAGGGGGACTAATATATATTATATTCATATCATATGGGCAGAAGTAATGTCTATATTTTTATTCTGCATACTTTTCTTTAGTTATAATCATTATTATTAATGTTGTTGTTCTTGTTGTTTTTCTGTTTTATTCTTATTAAGTCATTACAATTCACAAGTTCTGCAGTGGAGTCTCAAAGAAAAAGATTTTTCACACCATTGTACTCATCCTTCATGTTTTTGTAGAATTCTGTCAGAACAAAATAAAGTTAAACAATAAACATAAACAATTATGAGCAAAGATTATTTTAACTTTTTTATAACGTAACGTATTTATAATAAATATTCAGGCACTTTTTGTCAGGGAAAACTAGTCAAATGTCCCAATGCACAGTAGAATTTGTATTCATTTTGAAAACAATAGTAATAATGCATCTTTATTCAACACAATTCAAACGTGTAAATAGTTTTGTGCTTAAAGCTACTGCAAAGACTTTCATTGTTGTTGATTCTGGCACCCCCTGTGGACAAAAGTGGTACGCACACCCCTAATATCTTGATGTGGCTACAGTTTTAATTGAATATCTCATCCAACCAGGATATGTTGAAATCTGACCCAGTGACAGACATTAAGAACGACAATAATATCTCTCTACCGTAGAATTAGCCAAGCTTCTCGCTGGTGCTGGTGCTTAAATTAAGACTCTTTCATAACCAGTTAAAAGTTCGTTGTAGTACTTTTAACAGAAAATATAATAATATATGCATATTGTTTGTGTTGGGCAAGCTTCTGATGGTATGACTACAAAGAAATCCCCAAATATGCAGAAGGTGCTGACTGCTCCTGGAACACTGGTCTGCAAATTTTGTTCTGCTTGTATTTAATCATTCTTAATATCACTTTTACCCACAATACTTTAACACGTTCATAATGAACAAAACAGGAGCGGGATGATGAAAACGTACCTGTCCCAGTTTCAATTATAACATATGACACTGTAGATTCAGATGGTCATCCCTTTATTGTTGACCTTCATTATTTCTCTACATATACATTCTCAAATACAATCAACAACAGTCCTCTTCACATGCTGGTTTCTCAGTAAGTTCATAATGTCCCAATATATTAAACTGACATATACAAATGTTTTATTGTAGTGTTGCCTACAAACTTTTAAAATAATTTTTTTTCTCTTTGTCCTTTAAAGATAATATTGAAATACAAACCCATACCTAAAAACAAAATCTGTTTGTTTTTGAAGAGAAATGACAGTACGACTGTGTATTTTCTCCATTTAACAGTTGTGTTATGTAACGGCGACCCCTTTCTATGCACGACACAGCATCAAAACAGGATTTAATCACAGGCAGTACAACTAAGTTGTGCATATTGAATGAGCAAACACCATTAAGAGGGTCTGTTGGTGAGTGCTGGTGGATCAGTGCATGTTTACATCAGTGGAGAGCAGCAATATATCATTACAGGCAGAACAGTGGTAAATCTGCTGAAGACAGTTCAAAACACACTTAAATGTCAGGCTACAGTTGTTATTACATCACCACATCCAGGCCTGATCCAAATTTCAATCACTCTCACAAACTCAACTTATCTGTAACGCTAAGCTTCATTTGAGAGGGCACGCACATCCAAACAAACACTCCGAGCACAGACATTAACTCAGCTGTGGAGAGATGATAAGGTTTTTTTTTCAAAGGAAATATTCTAGACTTATGAGTGGATGGAGCAACTTTAAAACAAGACTGAATAATGAGCTATTTAAATAATTTAAATCCAGACGACTGCGCATTAACTGGCATGAAACAGCATTTCTAAACACAAGGACGTAAGAGAAGCTCATGGCTCGCAAGTTTACCCAAAAAAAAAAAACAGTAAACAGTATTCATTATTCATCCTGGCTGTTGAGACTGCAACATTAAACTCAACTGTTTCACTGTAGAAAAACAAACAGAGCACTGGATCATCTTTTAAACAGCTGTCAGATTAAATAATTACAAATATATTTAACGATATCAAATATTGGAAAGGGTCGATTTAACTGTCACTGGTTCAAGCAAAGATTAAAAGACAGTTGATTTATTTTCAGATGTGCAACAAATTAAATGGAAATATTTAGTTCCAATAAAGAGCAAAAACGTGAACAAGGGAAACTCACCGTGTGTATAAAGTGTTCTAATACTACTTTGTTTTGCTGCCTAAATATAACCTTTGCTTTTTCTTTAATAACAGTGTTTGGGAGGCTCTGTCGCAAACTTACTACTCAATACTGTACAGTATAATGTAAAAGAAGAAGATGAGTAGTTTCTAGTAAACAAACTTCAGGGGAACTTTGAGGTAACACAACTACTGTTTTCAAGGTCAGCAATAAACTTTGAAGCCAACATGGATGAGAAGTTCTCATGATGATCTTGCCCCAAATGTGGACTTTTTTCATGACTTAAAAACGATGTTCCAGAAACAACACAAGTAGCAAAGCTCTGACATAACAACAGTGTGATTGGTCAGATGTAATGATGTCCCAACCTCAATAATAACTAAATAATAACTGGGCAAACTCTATCTGCTTAAGATGATTACATAATAAACCAGAAAGCTCCAGAACAGCTTCTAAATGGACCTTGTTGTGACACTGTTTCGTCGCCTGCCATGTCTGAAGTCAGGAACGAACGTGGGAGCTCAAGCTGTTCAATGTTTACTTGAATGAGACACAAAGCTGCTCCATGTGAGCAGCTCCTAGCCCTCCAGCAGCAGACTGTGGTTGAACTGGTCAGCTCCCAGTTGTGAATGTGAGTAACTGTTTTCATGTGAAGCAGGGCACTGCTGGAAATGAACACTCACGCTGCTAAATTTCCCCGGATACATAGAGGTTAAAAGAGCGAGACACCGACAGTCCAGTCCTGTCAAGTGATTCAGAATAAAGAATAATAAAACCTCCTTTGGTTTCAGGTCACACACACACACACACACACACACACACACACAGTATAGATACACGTAGACTGTGCACACACTGAGATGTACACACAGATAACACACACACACACACTCTCTCACACACACACACACTCTCTCTCTCTCACACACACACACACACACACACACACACACTCTCAGTTGCTGGGGTCCCCGCTCGCAGCTTATGCAACTCCTACGCAGATCGTTGCCATGGCGACTCGGTGCACCTTTACTCATAATGCGTTGAATTTGGTCAATAAGGCATGGGTCGCCACGGTAACAGAACCATTACAGCAGCAATCTGTACTCGAGCAGACACAAACACACACACAGGCGGACACACACACAGAGGAAGCAGCTTTATTACAGAACAGGAGTGATGATGGTCAGTAAAAGACATTTGTTCCCCTGAGCAAACAATTAGTGACAGAAAGGACTTTGAACGGGACAGTTCTGGATGTTGAGCATAATAATAATCCATCATGAGCAAGTCTCTAACACCGTACTGGTGACGGCAGAGAATACTCGCTCTCAGGTGTTTGTTACTGAATACAATGAAATGCATCCCAGCTGCTCTCAGCAGGAAATACCTGTCAGCCTACATTTTAATCAGACTTTGGTTCTAATTATTTCTGTTGCAGGAATGCGCTGCTACATCCCGACACACTGCTGTCAGAGAGAAACTGTTTCTGAAAAGTCCCTCTGAGAGTGAATATGGTTAAAGCTGCTGGAACTGATAACAACCCTGGCCATGTACTGAAATATTGTTGTCACTGACATTTTAAACATATACTTCTCCTTCAAGACAGCAACCACCCTTCCTGTACCTAACACGCTGGCAGTGTCTAGTCTTCCTGCCTCCCTGTAGCGGAGTGCTTTGTGAAACTGTTTCTCCAGCACATCAAAAACAACATCTCTGCCAGCCTGGATCCTCATCAGAGTGCTATCAGAACCAACAGATCCACAGAGGATGCAATAACCACTGCCCTTCACTCAGTCTTCACACAATTGGAGAATAAAGCACAAAAGCAACATCCCTGCCAGCCTTGAGCCTCGCCATTTTGCATCCAGATCCAACAGATCCACAGAGAATGTCATATCCACTGTCCTCTGCTCGGTCCTCACACACCTGGAGAATAAGCCCAGTTACATCAGAATGGTGATTTGTTGATTTTAGCTGATCTTAACACTAAGATGCGAGGTTCACCACTTTGTGAAACACATGATTGTATAAAAGGATATTACTACACGGGCTCGGGAACACTTTGTAAACCTGTTGTCAGAAATTCATTAGAACAGGAAAAATACAGCTGTCTTCAAGGACACGTTTCATTGTGTACACCTGCAACCCAAGGTCTCTTTTCAGGCCTTGTGGTAAATAAGGGAAACAAATCCTCCAGCTTCTGATCTCTTTACATTTTAGACATTGTGCCGATGCTCCTGTTCACAGTGAGTCAGCCTGTAGTGAAAGTTATATCACGCTCCATCACGTAATATTCGTCTTGCTCTCGACCCCTTCGGATGAAATAAGGCTTCATTCTGAACACAGAAGAAAAAAGGACGAGGCGGCCTGAAAACTTCTCTCAGCGCCCGCCCACTCCTCTGTGTGTCTTTCATCCACAGGTTCAAATAGAAAATGAAATCTCTTTGTATCTGCGTGTTTAATATTCTCTGCACATTCTTCGTCCCTGTTGAAGCTCTTTCCTCACTCCCTCCCTCACAGTCATGCAGGGTGATGAACAGCCTATTAGGATCCCTGCTGGCTGCATGAGAACATTAAACAGAGACTGTACTGTATACTGTATGAACACTTAGCAGCACTCTGCACTCTGCTGCCACAAATCTCCTCACAAATAGCTCAAAATCAACCTGCATCTTATTATTTAGTGATGAAAAACACATGATTTCTTCCAGTTGAGGAATGAATGGTTGAGTGAATAGTGACAAGGAACATTTTACAACCTTGTTGTTGTCCTGTTGTCTCTGCTTTGTATAATTATATTCACTCCACAGGGCTCAGCTTTACAAAACTGTAATAATGTCCAGTGGAGCAGAAACCCACAACAAGTTTGCTGAAAATTCAGTCATTATATATTATTATATATATTCTCCCCCATGTCGATGGAAAGTTCATGTTGTAAATGTTTCGGGAGCTTCATAGCAAAACAGTGTGGCAGCATTTTCCTACACAACTGAAGTAGCTGGTGACTTCTTTTAAAATGTCAAACTGACTAAAAAACAAATAATAAAATGGCTCCATACAGCCTGTCTGTGGTGTCCAAGTCTCTAGAAGCTCCAAGATCCCAAACTGATTTGAGAACGATGTTATTTACACCTTTTCTTAAACTTAGCTTATCAGCAGGGTCAATAAAGTCTTTTCAAATCAATTTGGGGTCTTGGGTCTTATCAAGACTGGGATTACAATGGATGAGCTACAGTACAAGTACATGGAGCGATTTTATTTTATGTTTTCTGGACTATGAATCTTCAGCAGACTTTCCATCAGCATCGGGGCGAGTAGTTGATAGATATAATGTGAATTTTCATTTTTGGGTGAACAGTTCCTTTAAGTTGGTGGCTTCTTGTGTCGTGAGTATGTGTCTATGGTTGCTTCGTTAGCATAAGCAATAGGAAATTTCATAAAACATGAAAAGATGTAAAGAAATGTTGACAGAATTACTGCTACGCTCCGACGCCTGCCCTCCCTGATTGTGTTTGATTGTGTTAATGGCGGAAATGGAGTTCATGATGATTTAATTGTAGTAATCAGAGCCTTAGATAGATTATTGAAATGTAAATAAGCACCAGAGGAGCTAATGTGTGTGTGTGTGTGTGTGTGTGTGTGTGTGTATCGAGAGTCCTCTGCAGTGCTCTTCCACTGCAGTGGAGGATGTTATGTAAT
>OMLP01017218.1:60900-71748 GCA_900302685.1 Spondyliosoma cantharus
AGGGGGGGGGGGAGCAAGAGAGAGACAGATTGACAGATAAAATAATGAGTGCAAAGCTAGCGGTTGTTCTTGGCAGCCTCCTTGGCAGCCACGATGAGAGGAGTCAGACTGGAGAGAGGCTTCGCCATCTTCAGGAACTGATGCTGAGAGAGGAGAAGGAAGAGAGGAGAGGAGGGGAGAGGAGGTGAAGAAGTGAATAGAGGAGAAGAGGGGAGAGAGGAGAAGAGAGAAAAGGAGGGAAAAGAAGAGTAGGGGAGGGAGAGGTCCAGGGAGGAGAAGAGAAGATGGGGAAGGAAAATGAGGAAGAGGAGAAACAGGGAGGAGGAGAAAGGAAAGCAAAGGAAGTGTGATGGAAGGAGTAAAGGGAGGATTGAGGTGGAGGAAAGAAAGAAAAAAACTGTTTAGTTTACTTTGCAAAAACAGAAAAACAAAATTAGACACTAAAACAAACACTTCAATACTGTTTAATCATGAAGTCCTACAACATCACATGTGATACTGATTAGTTTCTTCAGTCCATAAAAACAATTCACTGTCTGTACACATTGATGGACTTGTACAGTATATTCATTATTATTATTCATATTCTGTTGCGTAATAAACTTGTGTAAGCCTCAGTGCAGAAGACTCTCTCACCACGGAGACACACTCATACAAAGCAGCCATTAAAGTCGATTACGTCTTAAACAAGTCTGTTTCACCTTGGAGCTCTGAGTCATCGTACAGTTACACAACTCATGTTGCTGCTCAGTTACACCTCCACCTCCACCTCCACGTCTCTACACCCACACCACTGCCTGCCTGTCTGCCTGTCTGTGAGGAGACAGCTGAACCTCAAAGAAACACCTAGCAGGGATT
Source organism: Spondyliosoma cantharus (assembly GCA_900302685.1). Classification (NCBI taxonomy): domain Eukaryota; kingdom Metazoa; phylum Chordata; class Actinopteri; order Spariformes; family Sparidae; genus Spondyliosoma; species Spondyliosoma cantharus. The sequence continues at coordinate 61,759 of OMLP01017218.1, forward strand.
TCTCAGACCACCTCGAGACAAACTGAGTATTTATTGTTTGTCGAGTGTGAATGGGTCGTCACAGACCAAAAATAAGAAGAAGAAGACACAGTATAAAATTAAGAGACACATGATGTCATGAATTTAAAAAATGTTTGTCTCTTTATCCAGTGGCGAAATGCAAAAGTACAGTTCTAAAGTAGATATTTGAGGAACTTGTACATGTATTTTCTTTGCACTGTACCTGCAGCAGCTCTTTAGCTGAGCCTCTCTTCTCCACGTCCATCTCCAGACATCTGTTCAGGAAATCTCTGAACGTCGTCGTCAGTTTCTCCGGGTTCTGCAGCTCTGGCGTCCCGTTGGTTGCTATGAGATACAGCGCCTAGGCAACACACATGAACAACATGTTTGTCAACATCCGATGAAGCCCATGTACAGTAAGTACTCAAACACATTCTCATAACCACTATGTGCAGTGGAGTTACTTTGGTGCCACCCAGTGGTGGTTTTAAGAATGACACTGAGGCATTCAGTGTTCAGGACTCAAGGTACGGTGGATATTTACAGAGAAACAAGATTCCCAATTTCTCCTTCTGCTTGTGGAAAAATACTTTTTAAAGATAAACACTTTCAAGATCTATGTGCACTGTTTCCTTGGTCTTTCTTTTGTTGTATCTCGTTCTCTCCTCAGAGCCTGATGGTGAATAGAGAGAGCAGCCGGGCTGATTTGAGGCTTCATGTCCATAAAGACAGAGACGGCAGAATGGAGAGCCCGACCAACACAAAGCCTTTTGTTATGTTCGAGTTATTTTGATTTGTGTAGGAGGTTTCCTGTAGTAACTTTGTAGTGGCAGAATTCTGGTTAACGCTTCATGTAACAAATGCATTTGATGTATTTAATGTCAAGCTGTTTTTGATCATATTCAGAGGAATAAAAATGCTGTGCTTGTCAGTTCTCTTTAGCCTTCAGTAAACACACCCTGAGAGGGTTTTCATTCAGGTACGGCGGCTCCCCCTCCACCATCTCGATGGCCATGATGCCCAGGGACCAGATGTCCACTTTGGGGCCGTAGGCTTTACGGGTCACGACCTCTGGAGCCATCCAGTACGGAGTCCCGACCATGGTGCTGCGTTTACTCTGCTCTGGAGTGATCTGAGCGCAGAACCCAAAGTCAGCTGGGAGGAGGAGGGAGGACAGAGTTAGCCTGTGATCACAATGTTCAGATGAACACATTGATATTGTTTGAATCCTTGACATGATGTTTCACAAATTTACTGTAACAATATAAAGACGCATGTAAACTATAGAAAAGCTCTGCTAAATGCCATCAAATATAACATTCAATCATCTACTGACAGTCAAAGATACATCTTAAACAAATTTTCTTCCATTGAACAACATTGAAAAAAAACATAAATGCTGATGTCTGATGGAAACATTTCCTCTCTGGCCTCCAGCATCACTAGACTGAACTTCAATCCAGGTTCCAACAGTGTCAGAGCTCCCTCTGCTGGTCCAACAGCTACAGAGCAAGTAGCCATGCTAAAGAATTACTTTACATAAAGTAGTGTTAAATCCAATTAAAGTGAGTTCTAAAACCCAGAAATGAGTTAGCATTTCTCTATGCCTGGTTCTCTCGACAGTCAATCTTTATTTTTGTGTTTTTGGATAAATGCTTGAAATAAAGTCTGTTTTCATGTTTTGTTCTCGGACATTATGTCAGTCGATATCTAAAAAAAAAAACAGTCTTAAAAAAGGTAGCTAACGATTTTCATGCTTTACTTCAGGTGATTGTGTTACCCTTCATAAATCATAAACGTGATGTTCATCTGTGATGATTATCTTGCTGAACAACACGTTTAATATCACAAACTTCTGCCACAGAGCTTATTCAAATTCCATTAAAATGGAAAATCACAGTCTTTTTGTCGAGGGAACCAGGGCGTTGCTAACTTCTAGGTTAGCCTACAAGAATACGTCATCCCTGCAGCACTCTACGACACAATGTCAGCTGATGTGGACTGACTGAGTTTGACGGAGCCGTCCATGCCCAGCAGGATGTTGTCGCTCTTGATGTCTCGATGGATGACCTGGTTCGAGTGGAGGAACTCCAACGCCTGGAGACACTGGAGAGAGATAGAGACAACAAATTAATGACAGAGAGACAGTAAGACAGAGAGAGAAAATCCATTCTTCTTCACATGGTCGTCTCTACATCCTGAATCAGACTGTAATAATCCCAAACAACTTTTAGTCGAGCTTTCACCATCCTGACACAGACAAATCCACAATATGTTATTTTGGGCTGTTCTCTCTCTAAACTTATAGATGATGTCTTCACACAATGCTGGGAAAAATGGGCGCAGTGTGACAAAGCTTTGGGACCTGATATTATCCTGTGTTACTTATCACTCCTCACTGTATCCTCCTGGGTATCTAAATGTCTGAGTGTAACATGACTGCAACTGGATGAAGCCAAACTGTATTATCATTAGTTTTTACTTTTACCTCTTCATCGATGGATGTACAAGGTTATGTTATGTTATGTTTCATAGCTATCCCTTGACAATGAAAAGAAATAGACTGTGGCTCAATCTAAATGAACATGAGGCTTGAGGGACTATATATTTGAAGCAGGATAGTCTCTTAATTCTTTTTTCATACTTCGCTCCGTAAACATACATTGGTCCCAATGTGGTGGTCGTCACTGAGCAGAGCTGTTTCAGCTCTCCAAACATGATATCAAAATGGGCACCACCAGCTCCTCTCAAACACCACTGGCTTCTTTAAAGCCAACAAAGTTAGTGTCTGTTTTTCTGGGACATCCCAAACTCTGAATAATCCATGAACTTTAAGAGATTATCCAGGTCCAGAGAGAGGCAAAGAGGCTGAGATGCTGTCAGAGTGAATGTTTCATGTCTCTTACCTCTCTGCACACAGCAGCTATCTGAGCTTCATCCATGCAGGTTTCTGTGACGACATCAGTCAACGAACCTCCAGCCAGATACTCCATCACCACCCACAGCTCATCGCCCACCAGGTAACTATGGAAACAAGACATCAACATATGCAGGTGTTTATGTTAATGTCATGATTAGCATTTGAAAATCATTTTGTCAGAAGAGAGAAAATGTTTGAGAATCAGGGGAGACTGACTTTATTTAACTTAAATACAATATATATAACATTCAAACACAAGATTTTGCTTCCTTGCTTCCTGTAACTAGCGAGAGGCGACGGAATGCAACACACGTTACCTTGAGCCTGATTTTGCTATTTATAAATTTGTAATCTGAGCCAAGTTTATTATTATGATAATTAGTTGTAGTAGAGTCAAAAATACTGATGGAGAAAGTTTTAGTGCTTCATGGACACATTTATTCTCATTTAACTTAGAGTAACTGATGATTTTGACAGCACTTAAAAGAATAAAAGGAGACAAAATGTTTTCTTTTGTTAATCCTCTAAACACACACACACACACACACACACACACACACAAACACACACACACACACACATAGTAAATCAGAGACAGTGAAAATGTAGTTTCCATGGGGATGACAACTTTACAGTCTTGCATGTGCTCCTCGATGTCTCTGACGACGAACAGGTAACTACGGAAACCAGACGCCCGCCCCCCTCCTACATGTCCGGTGGGTTGGCATGGCAACAGCCACACTGAACCTGATGGCCTCTCACTGTGGTGGAGTCGTCACGTGTTTCCAGGGAAAGTTTGGGAACTTCACGTTTTGGCTCGTTTTACAGCAGATTGTGTTTTTATTTCACATTTCTGCTGCAGTCATTATTTATTTCAGTCAGTACAGCAACTTTAACAGAAGGATCCTCAGCCGAGTGTGAACCTGCCAAAACTAAATATAATCCACAAACTTTTACAGCAGCATCCGACTTCTGCTGAGAGCTGTTCAAATTTGTTCCCCGCCAACAGGGTCAACCCCACCTCCCGAACAAAAATTCAACCATGACATTACAATTTATTTGGTGTGTGTGTGTGTGTGTGTGTGTGTGTGTGTCTAACCTGTCCAGGTAGTTGACTATGTTCGGGTTCTTATTTTCCCTCATCACCAGAATCTCATTGATGATCAGCTCCTTCTTCGGCTGCTGCTGCAGGTTCATCTGTTTAATGGCGACCTGAGACAAAACAAAAATATTTGACTTTTCACAGCAGTTTGAACTCAAGCAAATAAATCACACAGAATTTAAAGAAAGAGATGCTGGAGGAAATGGGGAGATGTACAATAAAAGACAGACAGAGGTTTATCAGAAGAAAAAGATAATGTGACAGACAATAAATGAAGACAAGATGATGAAAAAGAAAAGGGTAAGAAGCTGAAGACAGACGACAGACAGGCAGACAGAGAAGCGGCGTGGAGGGGAAATATCTAAATCCAAAGGCGGTAAAAAGGTTGTTAGGCGCAGCCTGACAGACATTCAAAACTGAGCCCACGGACTAATCCTCAGAGAGTGAAACTGAGGAGGATTAGCATGACAGACGAGCTGAGCTCCTATACAATTAACCTTGAAGTCAAAGCTATTGAAGACAGGCGTAAATCCAGCTACTTTTCTCAGTATGGAAACTCACTGTTCTCTTCCATCAAGTCTCTGCGCCTCTCGTCTTTACTTCATTTTACCTGAATAACGACTGACAGCCTGGATGAACCTACCTTCCTCTAACTCCAGCATCTTTCCTAACCTCTCTTCACTAAATGCATTCAGTCTGAACTTTATTTCCTCCCAGATTTGCATTTAAACCATTTCTTCTTTCTTAGCTTCGGAAATTGATTTTTAATCCACTTCTGTGTCATGATTTAACTTCATTTAACTTTAAACTTACTATTCTATTCTGGCCTTTCAGCTCACAATCAAACAGGCTGAACACTTTGTATAGATGATTATCATCCAAGTGAACTTTATTTCTCCTCTACTTCCTTTTAGACTTCAGGATGTTTAGGTTGATTCCTTATAAACATTTCAGTGTCCAAATCCTTGAATTTAAGTAAAGAAAATAACAGGTATATCTCTACAAAAACACTCTTAAATTCAACAATTTGATGCCACTGCTTAGTGAATTTAAATCTATAATCATAAACTATTCAGCTTCTATTTGTAACTGAATTGTTTTTTAATCTACTTTATATACTTTATGGCATTTTAAACTTTAACCTGCTCCTCATTGTTAGTGAGGGCCTGTCTTCAATGATCTTCAGATCTATATCTGGTGTTTCTGGTGATTTTGGTCGGAGAGACGTCCAACATGGCGGCACTACAGCCGTTTGCGGTGGCCTCATCGATCATGTTATCTGATATGTTTTCAGATGGGAATATTTTAGATATTTATTGGTGTCTCTGTTTCTCCTGTAACACTGTAAAGGCTGATATGAACAGCATTTTGTTTTTGTGTATGCAAATACACAAAGAAAATGACAATAAATTAGGTCCTTAATGTTGAATTTGATGAATTGATGGATGTGTTTTTTTGTGGCTTATGTATTGGGTGGATTGGTCCTCAGACGATGAATCCTACTGACTGTATTGACCCCCTGTAGTTGCAACTATTATTCTCCAGTTTTAGCAGGATGTCTTTTTAGATTAGCAGTCCCTTTGTAACCAACCGGTGAGGCTAGCTGCAAACTGAAGGAGGATAAAAAAAGAGAGAAATGCATGAAGGAGAAGATAAATTTGGAGGCTGATAAAGGAAACCTACCTCCTGTCCTGTAGCGATGTCTATAGCTGTGTAAACAGTCCCAGACGCTCTGAAAACAGACAGCAGAGAGTTCCAGTTAAACTTTAAAAAGTATGTCATCATTTCCCCGTTGGATGGAAATTTATTTTGTTTCTTACTTGAGGTAACACCACAAATATTTGCAGGTTTTAACACTTTTGATTGGCAGCGAAAAATTGTCACACCACCGAAGTCGCCATATGAATAACAATGTGAATATGACAAACAAGTGAAACTGAACTAGGACTAGTCTCAGAAGACTTGATATACACGATGGATTAGACTCACCCCTGTCCGATCTTCTCAAAGCGTGTATATTTCTTCTTGGGGTCTCCAACACTTACAATCGTCCCTGAGTTAAAGAAAGAAAGACAACAAAGCAAACACTTATTGATTGATCAGAACAAACAGTAACGTGTATGGAGAGCAAGATAAATGAAATCCTGCCCTTTAATCCACATCTGATTTTACAGTAGCACTGAATCTGAATGGATAGAACAGTCAGCTGTCTTTCTATCCATCCAAATTCTGCTCTATGTTGATCACACTCAGGTCAATGCAGCATGCTGACTGGGAGAAAGAGCTGAGAGAAGAGAAGATGGAGAGAAGGAGCGAGGGATGAATCTAAGAAAAACTAAATATGTCAGAAGATGGAGATGTAAATAAATTCATAAAAATATATAATAACAGTCAGTTCTGGAAGGAAAAGAAAAACTGGCAGAGAACTGGGCCAGTAAGAAGGAATAAATAGAAAAGAATGAGTGAGAATCACAAAAGAAAGAAGGAGAATAAAGAACAAAGTGAGGAGGGAAGGAATTGAAAATGAAAAAGATAAAGAAAAAAACAAGAAGGAAAGAACTGAACAAAGGAAAGAGGAAAGAATCAATAACAGAAAGAAACAAAAACATGATGGAAAGAAAGAATCGAGGAGGAAAGAAGAGCTGCAGCAGCTCAGTCTGCAGTAATCAGAGTCCACAGGAGGAAAATGACCAGAGGACAAAACTTGGAGTCACTCTGTAACCGCAGGAGACTGGATGATGGAAAGAGAGAGGACGACCAATCAGACGTGAGGATTGGACAGTGGGGGCGGGGACAGAGGATATCGGGTCTGTCAATCAGAGAGACAGACAGGCAGTATCCTGGTCTTACCAGCAGAGGGAGATCTGAGCACATCTGGACAGGCGTGGGGCATGATTTAAAGAATATACAGGCTTTTATTCACCAGTTATAAATACACATCAACACATTTCATGAAGGGAGGAGTTTTATATAATGTGTATACTTTTTATAATGACTTTTAACTACAGACACTTCTAAAAAATACATAAACACCCTTAAATTAAGGGAATTTATACTTAATTTGAGTTAAAAAAAAAAAAGCATCTGGCAATAGATAGAGACTGGTCGGTCGGAGGGACAACTTCGGCAGATATTCTTCCACACAAAATTATCAATTATTTTCTCTCTATTTACATCTCCTTTCTTAACTACTGAGAAACTAAAAGTTTCAAGTATACTCTGGCACATGGTGTAAAATTATTTTAAAGGGAAGGTTCACCTAACAATGAATATGCAGTCATTATCTCCTCCCTCCATGCTGATGGAAAGCAGGATGAAGTTTTGTAGTCCACAAAACATTTCTGGAGCTTCACAGTGAAACAACAACAGCATTTTCCGCGACAACTGAAGTAGCTGGAGACTTGCAGCTCCACACAGCTCACCTCGCATAATCCAAGTCTAAAGAAGCTTTGAGATCCCAAATTTATTGGAAAAGATGATATTTACACCATCTGTGCGACTCCTCAAGCCTGTGCTCAGACTTCAGACGGGGCACCCGCTAACACTTTCAGCTTAGCAGCTACAGTGGAGATTTCAGCTAAAAAAAAAAAACCTTTAAACAACCTCTTCTGAATGTTTTGGATCTCTGGGCTCGGATTATGTGAGATAAACTGTATGGAGCGATTTTATCTGAAGTTTTAGCATCTCACCAGCTGCTTCAGTTGATCAGGAGAACGCCGCAAATCTGTTTTGCTGTTAAACTCCAGAAATGTTTTGTGGACTACGAAACTTCACCTGACTTTATATCAGAATGGGGGGAGGAGATGACGATTTTAATTTTGGGAGAATTTGTTACTTGGACAATTTTAGTACATGATGTAAAATTCATAGATGTTCTAATAAAATTTGGGCTCTTTTGATGATTGTTTAAAAAAGCAAGATATTGCTATGAAATCACTTCGAAGTAAAAAGAGTTTATACATTAACAGACTCTGGGCGCAGTGATGTTACTCACAACACAAAAATAAAATACATATAATTAACAACGCTAACAACATTAAATTGGGGGAAATTAATTACTTCCACAGATGAAGCCTCTGTGTGTGAAGCTTGTTTGAATTGTCCATGTTAACAGTTAGTGGAGGAGCACTTCGAGATGAAAGCCTGTGGGTTTCTGTTCAACAAACCACAATGCAATTACTTTCATATCTGTGGTTAATTTCTGAGATCATCTTCGTGGAGCATCTGTTAGCTGAGGCAGCATCAGTCAACAGAGCAGTCAGGCCGCCATGTTGAGAAACGTGACGGAACATTAACACTTCAATAAAGTTTCTAACAGGATCGTTTGAGCACAGCGAGTCGCTGCAGGCGGTTTCTTTTGTTAGAAGTGATAACGTTATGTAACATCTTTCACAGAGCCTCACGAAGTTTGCCAAACACTCCTCGCTGTAAAATCATTGTTTTCATCATGATGTGGAGGCCCGAAGTAAAAGCTGCCACAGCTTTATGTGGGTGGTTTATGTAATTTGTAAAATACTCAACAAACTATAAACCATCACAAAGAGGCTATTAAAATGTTCTATCACGTGTTGTCTTACTGTAAAGAAGCATGTGTTCGGAGTTGTTTTTGTTAAAAATATAATAAAACACTATTTACTGTAAAAAATCTGGTTTGTGCTGAAATCACCACTGACCTGACTTGAGCTTAAAATAAATTCAAACCCTGAGTTTGCTCATGAATGGAATGTGATGAAACAGCCTGTCAAAACTCAAAGTGCTAACGAGGCTAAAATTAGCGCTCGGAGACTCTGTCCTCAGTGAACTGCAGCAGGTACAAACAGCAGCAGAGTTTACTTTGCAGACACGGGATAACAATGACTATTTATAGACAGAATAATTACCATACAATATAAACACTTATGTTATATAATAAAGCCTGTGAAGGACCTGTATGAACAGGCACTGTCTTGTTAATACAAAATGTTAATGCATGTAATTGACTTTGTGCGATTAAAAGCACTTTGATCGTGACCCTGGTGGATTCCTAACTGGTCACAGCTCATTGGTTTTAATCTTCTCATTCCCTCATAAGGCTTTTAATATATCAGCTGAGCACCTTGGACTTTGACTTCAGTCTAACAGACGTTAGCTTCACCTTTAACCAGGTGAAGTCATTGGTTCTCTACAGCTGATACTACTATTATTTCTAGGGGTGTTGATTCAAAAACAAAAATCAATTGAAATACACTTTCAGTTTGATCGTCCAGTTTAGAAGCAGGGTCGTTTTTTCTCTCTCCGCCCCGCCTACTCGCGTGCATCCAAAGAAAACAAAACCAAACATCAGAGACAACACAACTAGCTTAGCATTAGCCTGCAGCTGCACTTTCAAACACTTATCCTGTGTGCACACAGAGAACCAACTGACGGGTGCTGGAGAAAACTCTGACAGCGTCTCAGATGTTTATTTTCTTGTTCAGCGATCCTTTATTGATTTGTTTGGAAAGACGGTTTACTCAAGACAGATTTGAGAAACTGAACTTTGTAACAGGAGCATAACGCTGTAAAAAACGAACTGAAATTGAATTGGGGTTTTTGAGATTCATAACACGTCTAATCATTCATACAAATAAAATCCAAGTAGGGCTTCAGATTATCATTTTTCTAACTAAATTGATGTCTGAAACTATAAAGTGACTGGTGCCAATCATCAACATATACTGTCTGCATGACACCAGTTTAGTGGACTAGTGTTTGTGTATTTGTGTGTGTACATGTCCGTCAGTCTCACTGCTGACCACGCATATGTCTCTATGTGGCCATTCAACCTTCTTCCACACCAAACAGGGAAAACCATTTCTCAATGGAGCTGGTGTCAAAAGGAGTGTCCACATACTTTTGGCCATGTAGTGTGGTTGTTCCTTTGTTCAGCCAGTGTGTGTGTGTGTGTGTGTGTGTGTGTGTGTGTGTGTGTGTGTGTGACTTGTAATGT
>OMLP01017222.1:0-10945 GCA_900302685.1 Spondyliosoma cantharus
CAGTGGCCCCCGAACCAGAACCCCTCCGGCCCTTGGCTGCGCCTAGAAATTCTGTCCATAAAAATAATGAACAGAACCGGTGACAAAGGGCAGCCCTGCCGGAGCCCAACATGCACTGGGAACAGGTCTGACTTACTGCCGGGAATGCGAACCAGACTCCTGCTCCGGTGGTACAGGGGGACCGTACAGCCCTTAATAGAGGGCCCCCGACCCCGTACTCCCGGAGCACCCCCCACAGAACGCCATGAGGGACACGGTCGAATGCCTTCTCCAAGTCCACAAAACACATGTGAACTGGTTGGGCAAACTCCCATGAACCCTCGAGCACTCTGCAGAGGGTATAGAGCTGGTCCAGTGTTCCACGGCCAGGACGAAAACAGCATTGTTCCTCCTGAATCCGAGGTTCGACTATCAGCTGGATTCTCCTCTCCAGTACCCTGGAATAGACTTTACAGGGGAGGCTGAGGAGTGTGATCCCCCGATAGTTGGAACATGAGCATGTCGAAATTATTATTAAAAACATTAAAACAGTTACAGATGATGTACAGTATGTATGAGTCCCTGCAGTGCTGCTGGGCTGGATGGGATGCCATAATAAAGACCCTGGTGTCAGTGGGACACCATCTGGGTCGGTACTCAGGTGTGTGGGGGTCCAGTCTCCTCTGTCCTCCACATCGTCCATCAACTGGGTCTGCAGTTCTGACTCAATCGACGGCTGCCATGTCATTAACAATGTTTTCAGAAAAAGGCAAGAATTATAATTTCATAATATAATTATAATAATAATAAATCATTTACAACAAACAAACCTGTCTACCAAACACTTTAAAATAAAACCATGTGTTGTGATCAGCAGTTTATATGTCAGCATTGACGTAAGTAATCGGTATGTTAATTACCCCAAACTGTTAGCTAGATAATAATGATAATATTGATAACATTACTGTGGGTTCAATAACAGGTTTACCTTTCCACGGTCCTCTCGTGGTCTGACAGTCAAACTTTACTCTTGTCACTTTCGTGGACCTGGGCTGCATAAATAGGGACGTACAGGTAGGGGCGGGAACATCTGGTGACGCAACCAGGAAATGCTCTGAAGGCTAGACTGTCCCATTTAACAACGATTGACGCGGCCTCGCAGGTCTCTCCGAAGGACCCATCCTTCGCGGGCGGCAAAGGATGGGTCCTTGAAGGATGCTGACCCTGAATTGGGACACAGCCAGCCTCTGTACCACGGGCTTCAAACTGGGGGGAAAAGTGGGACTGATTACCAGGGCCCCAATGGGGGAGGGGGCCCTTGAAAGGCCTGAAGTAAAAATGTTGTTTCTTAAAAAATGTTTTATTTCTTAGTAATTAGTGTCAAAACTTAAAATTGGCAGAATAAATCAAGAGACTTTACTCTGTAAAAATAAATAAATATAGGAGGCTGTCTGAGGCCCCTCTCACCAGTTACAATACATAATGGTTCAGTCCACCCCTGCAGCTGCAGGTGCATGAAGATGAGTCTCCAAACAGCTTAACGAGTGGAGTGGCTGCTGCTTATCAAGACATGTCTTTCCCCAAGAAAGCAAAGTCAGGGAGCCTTAAACGAAAGGAAAAGGAAGAAAGAGAAAGAAAGCAAGGAGAGGGAAGACAGCTCCTCAAAAATTTCTTTCAGAAGACAGGTGAGCACAGTTCACAGCTAACACAGTTTAAGAAAAGTTAAAGCTAATGTCAGCAGTTGTAAAGATTGAAGGCAGTCAGACAGCCATGAATCTAGCTCAGTTTCAGCAGCAACAGGTTCCTCATGCTCATCTCATCCCTCATAAGTGCTTATTACTAAAAGTAATCATTTCACATTGAGGTTGTGGACCTCACGGTAAAAACAGTTCAAATTTGAAGCGATATTTAGCTCCTTTCCCAGTCAGCGAGCATGACATGTTTTCTATTCAGATTTCTATGATACTTATGGCTTAAATCTTAAAACCTGAGCCCGTGACGGCCTTCAGAAGACAGTAATGTTAATGCCTGATGATCCACCATCATTTTCAGAGGGCTAATGGTAGGCCAAGATGGTTAAATTATGTTAGAAAATAGCCCTACCATTTGGCTACAGTTTAATTTCTGGCCTTTTCAAACTAGACAATTTCATTTAGCGATATCACATTACCTCGTTTTTTTCAGTGCGTTACTATTACTGGTGCATTCTAGTGAGATTTAATTATTTTCTTTTATAAAGAATAAGATTTAGTCTTGAAAAATGTTAAAAAAGAGAAGGGTGTCTCATAATCAAGAAATGTTTACATTTTCTGGAAATCAGAAGATTAAATCGCAACGACCATATAGCCTCATATAGCCGTATTTTTTCACCCCAAATCCAATGCCACCACCTGTGAGTCTACAGTTGTGGAGATAAATTAGACCTGAATGCGGGACTACAAGGGAGACAATGAGCAGTAACCAAGTAAATGTCATGTTGTTCTTTTTACAAATATGGGAATGATAGTCAAAAATATCATTAAAATGAATAGTTTTATATAAAACAGCATCACATTTTTTCGCCGGCCTATACAAGGGCCAATTAGATTTCTTTTCACGGGGCCCAAAATCCCTGGCGCGCCCCTGCTCTGTACAACCAAAGGGAAATCTGCACCACACAATTTAACATCATTAATTCAACAAATAGTCACAAAACATACATATTATTAGAGACAACAGAACTATCAGTTCCAAGAGAAAACATTTACAAAAAGGGAGAGAAATCCAGTTCCCCATTCAAACCTGGGTAATATGTAGCTTTCAATGTATAAATCCAAAATTACTCTCTTTGCAGAAGTATTTTGAGCCTGTCTCCACCCTGATCTAGTTTTCAATATGCTCTATACCTGATATCTTTAAAGAATTACAACTGCCATGATTTACATCTTTATAATGAACAGCCATGTGATATGGTGGATTGCCAGTTCTTATTGCATACTTATGCTCAGCCAATCTTGCCTTCAATTTATGCTTTGTTCTCCCAATATAAAAATGACCACATGGATATTCAAGTCTGTAAACAACGTATGAGGTATTGCAATTGATAAATTAATTTATATCAAACTTACGACCAGATGTAATGTCAGTAAAGTAGTTGTCATTTATCATATTACAGCAGTGATTACAATGTCCACACTTGTTGTTACCTTTTCTGGTGGAGAGCCAGGTTTTTCGTTGTATAAGGGGAGATGACTTTTAACAAGTTTATCGTTTATGGCTGGAGCTTCTGGGAGAGCTTCTCTAAGAGTACTATATGATAAATATTGGCATACATGATTCATTTCAATTAATTAATCACAAAACTTGTAATTAATTAGATTAGTGGTTTTAATCGCTTTACAGCCCTAATTTAAAATTTTATTTGAAGTAAAACTTTTGATCAAAGAACTCAAAGTTAAATCTAGATAAAAAACAAGATAAGGTGCCCAAGTTAAACCTGCTGCACATAATTCAATTGCATGGCATTAGCCAGAACCAAGAGCTGTGGCAACATCCCAATTATTTTGGCCTTACACTAATTTCCCATACCATTTGGAGTTCAATTTGATGGGCTTGGTCTCTCCTATATTTCTGAACTCTTGGAACCACATGAGCCCAGGAAAATACGGGTAGAGTTTATTTTATTCTATTTTACCTGCATCATTTTTTATTTCATTTTTATTTAATTTCTGGAATTGTTTTATAATAAACTCTTTTTTTCAATTTGCCGACTTGAAATTGTTTGCTTGTTTGAATCACAATGTAACTGTGGTTTGAAAAGTGATCTTACAGTCTTTGGCCAGTCCACGACTTACCCCTCTCCTCTTGTCTGCAGACCTGTTGCAATATCCAGTACCAACCACTAGAGGCCATCACAGCACAGGTGTTTGATAAAAGAGCACGTCCATTCTACAGTCCTCTTATAACTGTAGGTCTTTTTTTGGTGGTGGTGGCTGCATGAACCACCTCTTTACTGATTGTTATTTTGTATACATTTTTAGTCCTGAGTTAACACTGCTGGGATGTGACTCTATGTATAGCATGTCTGCATTATATTCTGTCCTATATTTCCTCCCATCAAGTTTGCTTCCTGGCTTTTCCAAACAAACCTGAAATGTGAATGTAAATGTTTTTTTGCGCAGGCAAATATCTTCCTGTATGGGAAAGAAAATACAAAATCTTTCCTGAAACAAATATAATGAATTGAAGCTTTCACAAAGATATGGTGCACACTCATACTTTATGTGCACGCTGAGCGATTCTGACAGCTCAGTGAGCCTCATAGCGTGAGAAGGCTGAGGAAGTGTCTGGTGTGAGAACACTGCCACCGCAGCCCTGTGGCAGCTCAGCCTGAAGCGCGCGATCGTCGTGATTCGCCCACCCATCCTCTGAACCCCACTTCGACCTGCTTTCAACCTCAACTGCGCTGTCGTTGCAGAGCTTTGAGTGCCTCATTTACAAAGAAACTATGCAAACCAAGATACATGACTCACAAATATTAATGATGCAATTTCTCATTTTTTAAAGAAATATAATAGTACTTTACTGTTGTGTTGTTGTTTTATTTTCCAGACTGACAAATTTCTACTTTCCACTGTATTTCTACGCAGTGGTATTACTACTTGTATTTATGTAAAAAGTCTGAGTTCTTCTTCAACTGGTGAAGGTAGCTGTTTTTTATACTGTGAGGTTCACTGTAATTTATCCTGTGGAGCATAATGCCTGAACTGTAAATGTACTAGTGGTGTGTGAGGGAGTGTATTGCGCACTGGCCGATATCTTTATCTGCAGCTCGAAAACAGACACACAGACACACTCATATGTTCCAGGATTTGGACTAAAATACTGAATATTTGATGATACTTTCAGTTCTTTTCAGTTGTCTTTTTTTTCCGCATGCTTTCTTGATCTCTTGCTCAATCTGTACACCAGCAAGCACACACACAGCAGGAGGGTTCCCATAAAGGTTGCCAAAGGTCATGTCTGAGCACCGGAACTGAAAAACAGGAACAAATTTGTGGTGTAAGGATGGCAGCGAAGTGTGTCTGATTTGTGTGAGTGTGTGTGTGTTGGTTTGGCTGGGTTAAGCATGAGAGTAGAAAGCAGTTGGTAAAACATGATTCTTCATGCAGAGAACCTATGAGACAGAGTGTGTGTGTGTGTGTGGTTTGGAGATAATTGAGAGGTAGCAGTGGCAGAGTAAGGTGCCCAACAACTGAATGTAATTCGGACCGACAGCTAGCCTTCACGCTCTGATGCACCTCGCCTCCTAAAATGGATGCAGAAGGACACACACACACACACACACACATGCACACGCACACACACACACACACACACACACACACACACACACACACACAAAAATGGGCTTTCTGTCCACAGCAGAGCTGAAAACCCAAAACATTAAGTGGAACAGGTCTAGGTGGGGATGAATAGTTGAGGAGGGGATTAGGAGGATGGAAGATGAGGGTGATTTGGGACCATAACAGACCAGCAGAGGGCAGAGACAACCACAGGAAGACTGACAGACACAAACGTAGTAACAGAAATACAATGTTGTAGCAATGTTGAAGATGTTCATTTTGACAAGTTCATCAGTTGCTAAACAGGGCAAGCAGGTGGTACAGGCCAGAATGTCTTACACGTTATCCTCAATCAGAATCAGAAAAGTTGAACGGACATGGACAGATGAGATCAGATCACAGCAGTATTATTACTGAGAGAATCAAAATACACCTGCTCAGGTAAGATATGTCATCAACAGTTTCATGGCTGACTGGAATAAAGCAGTGTCAGCAATGTTTGTTTAACACACAAAGGGGAATCTCAGCAATTAAGCTTTGTACTTCCATAAAGTTAGATAACTTGCAAGAGACAGATATATTATTAAAAACAAATGTGAAAAAGCTTATGCAACACAGTCCTCAAGTGATGTCACTTGAGTCAGCATCAATTGGGTTTGAAGACTACAAGTTAGATATTCCATGGTTGTCCGATGTTACAGTTTTTTCCAAATGCTAACACACTAAAATGACATGCATAGCGCAATTATTGAAACGTACACACAGAGAGCAAAAGCTCCTCTCAAGTCTCCAAAGCTTTAAACACATTTCCTGCTTTACACACATTTTGCAATTCAAAATGGCACCTTTTAAATGCACTGAACACGGTTCTCTGCATAAGACAACATATGACAGTGACATAAGATCACATGTTTGCCATTTCAAAACACTGCCATTCAAAATGACACTACATGATAATAGGCCACTAATTGGCCACTGTATGTGCCAACTGGCCAAACAATTGTTAAATGTTACCACTTCAATCAGGAAGTAAGCACTAAAAGACCACAGGTGAGCACCTTTTTTTTTCTTTTCTTTTTTTTTCACAACAATGGCAGACGTTGCAGAGAGAGGAAGAGGGAGGGTGATAATGAGAATGAGAGGGGGAGGAAGAGTGAGAGGTAGGGGTATAGCTGGTAGAGGAGGTCATGGCAAAAGAAGACAACACCTTTCAAATGAAATCAGAGCAACCTTAGTTGATCATGTCATCAGTCATGGGCTGACAATGCGAGAGGCTGGACAGAGAGTACAGCCCAACTTGAGCCATTTTACTGTCGCCTCTGTAATCCGGACATTTAGACTGGAGTACAGGTACTGTATGTAACCAAAATTTCTTTCACACTATGTAGTACACCCCATGTCATAGTGTATCAGTTGGGTGACACCTGTTCACTTCATGAATGCTGACGTCATGCACTAACTGTACAAGTTTCCTGTACAATTTACTCTACTGTGGGGGAAATATCTTTAGGCTGCATTGTCCAAGCCCTATATTTTTGATTTTTTGTTTTTCTAAAGGACTGAGAGATGCAACCATGGTGGAGGAAAGGGCCAAATGTTCACTGGAGTACAGGAAGCTGCCATTGTAAACTTGGTTTTGAAAAATAATTAAATCAGATTATGAGAAATTCAAAGCCACATCATCCAAGACATTACCATATTCAACAACATTCAACAAGTCAGTCTGCCCACATTGACTCGCATTCTCAAGCAAAACCAAATCAGAATGAAAAGACTTTATAAGGTGCCTTTTGAGAGAAACTCTCATAGAAACAAAGAGCTCAGATGAGCATATCTGGATGCAAGTACAATATTGACCGCAGTACACTACACGCAACGTTGTTTCCCAGTGTACTGGATACTGTAACACCATTTTGACTGATTTCTGTTCTTTGTTTTCAGAGAGTATCCCACATGAGGTCATCTTTAAAGATGAGGCTGGGTTCAACCTAGCAAAGACCAGAAGAAGGGGAAGAAACGTCATTGGCCACAGAGTCATTATAGACATTCCTGGCCAACGTGGTGGGAACATCACAATGTGCGCTGCCATCTCCAATACGCATGCTGTCCTCCACCGTAGAGCTGCACGATATATTGTTTGAGCATCGTCATCGCGATGTAGTCACATCGCAGGGCCTGCCATGTAGGAGGCAAATTAACTAATCTAATTTCAAGTATACGACCAACAGCCCTGTGTGCCCATGCCTCTTGTTCAGGTTATGGAAGAGGCATGTGATGAAATTGATGTGGGTACGATTCAGGGATGGATAAGGCACTCAAGGCGCTTCTTTCCTCGATATCTGGTAAGGGAAGATATTGCGTGTGATGTGGACGAGGCATTGTGGCCAGACCCAGCTGTCCAGCAAGATGCTGCCTAATTATTTTTCTTGCCTCTTTTTTTTGTATATTTTTTCTGCAATTTTCTTTTTCAGTTCACTGTTTTGTGAGGATATTTTTGTTCACTCCAATGTAAATATATCTGCTGTGCATATGTTGCATTGACTTGTTTGGTGAAGAATTAAAAAAAATAAAAAAACAGTGTGTGTGTCTATCTGCAAATATTTCTGTGCATGTGAACAATCTGGAGAATTCTCTACAATTTGAACTATTTTAGTATTATGGCAAAGCATACTAAAGATGAGAGTGCTTTTCATTATGCCCAACAGTGTGTAGTTGGTTAGACAAAAATCTGGTAATATGAATGAAGTGTGTGCCATTTGGTGCAAAAATGTGATTTTGATAATGCTATATGTAGTTTTGGTTGCAGTGCTTAATTTTGCAGGATATATGAGGTATTTTGCAGTTTGGGCGTGTGGTCTTGTGAATTTTGTAAAGTATTTTGCTAAAACCAGCCTAGTTTGCGAAATTGTGTTTTAGCAACTGGAAAAAACTGTAATGGGTTGTGCTTTTGCTTCTCTCGTGGATGAATTCTAATGGATGAATCAAACAAGTCCTATTAAAATGGGCCCAGAAAAGTCACCAGGATAAGTTAAGAGACCATGCTGCTAAAAACATTTGATTCATATAACTTTCCATCACAGGAAAATGAGAGTTGTTGAAATCATTGGAACTGGAGACACTGATGCAGCAGCTTGGACATCGTCTCTTGCTTCATGTTTTTCCCTCTCGTGTGCAGATCTTCCAGGAATACAGTGGTAAATAAACACTTTTTGGACTGACATCTGGCTCTGTCCTCTGCATTTGGGTCCAACAAAAGTACTCAGCCATAATTCTTTTCACCACGACTGTAATTAGAAAGACTACACATCTGGAAGTTGCATAAGTGGCACCTTGTTTAATGCTCACTAATACCTTAAGGAGCCGGTGCTGTATCTTGGCTAGTTCACTGAACTTCATCAGGATAACATCATCAGGGTTCGTTTCTCAGATTTAAAGAAAGTTAACTAAAAACTATATGAAATATCAGTCAAATTTAAAACTTGTCTTTCCACCAAATTTCCTAAGAAAAGCAATCAAAGAAAATGTTAAATTAAAGCATGTTCCCATATACTACTGCAATGCAAATATTATTATCGACAAACAACTCCAGAAAGACTCAATGAGCGTTTGTTATCACCTTACCAGTAGCTTGTTCCGCTAGCCATCGTCATGGCAGTGGAGAAGTGTCGATTTCCGAATGCAACCTAACATGGTGGACAGCTACTGCTAAGGTGAGTTGTTCAAAAACTTTCTTTTTAGTAAACTCTTTGTACACAAACAATGTTCTCAATGCTCGTGTTCATGTGTAGAGATAGAGAGCCTGGTGATAGTTGTTTCAAGTTGTGTCGAGCATTCTTAGTGTTTTAAAAATAGCGATTTTAATGCTATCGTAAAAGTGCCCCTGCACTCCCATTGAAAATGAGCTTAACCCGAAAACGAAACTACGGTAAATCTTAAAAGTGCCTCTTTCGTCGTAATTATGCTTTTACACGAAGGTTTGACTCATATACATTCACAAAAAAAGCTTAGGTTGCATTTTGGCGAGAGTTTCGCTTTAAGACAATGTAATTTAAATGCCTCGAATGTTACTTCTTACAGCATCACAATGAAGTGTTTTCAAACTCCTCACAGTGTTATAATAATGTCATTGTCAAACAGGGGCTGGTTTCAACCTCCCATAAAGAGCTATAAAAAGTTACACAGGTGTTTATGATACATAGGCAAAGAGTGGGATCTGGAGAAGCAGAGGAGAATAGGAGCATAGAAGGGGAAGTGATTTAGAGAGCAGTTGAGGTATGTAATAGGGACAGTGAGGTGTGATTTAGGGCTGCGAGGACAATAGAAGAGTGGGGGTGCGTTCTTGGCAAAGGCTGAGTGTCATTTAATGCAAGAGTAAGTGGAGGAATTATTGCATGGCTGCTACACTAGTTGAATATAGATGTGACACATCGCTCATGTGGCTGCTATCCCAGCCGAATGGGAATTACCACATTAACGCAAGCTGAATGCTAACTGCTACAGCACGCTGACAGCAAAGAGCTGAGCTGGCTAATGACTGTATGTCACTGTAATGGTGTGTCTCTATCAAGTGGTTCTGCCTCTGCAGGATGCTTAGCTGTTCATTGCTCTGCCTGGCCTTGACTCTTCTTCATTCTGCTGCTGGATGACCTTCCAACTGCAGTTTAGGATAAAAAAAACTCATCTCTGTGAGATGTTACTCATGTTCAAGTCACACATTCTTCATTGTATCATGCATTTTATAAATCTTCTGCTTTTAAGCAGCATCACTTGAGACCAGATGGGATTTTTTTTTTTTTTTTTTTTTTTACTTTATAACTGTCTCATCTAAGTGAAGAAGAAGCTTAGTGTTCATGTTTAACTATTCTTTCCCATATCATCCATCTGATGATAGACGTCTCATGATTTTCATTCTAGCTCAGCTGTGCTGTATTACTGATTCCCGTGATTTTGCTTATAAATTCCGATTCAGCCATTAGCTTACCTTTGTGGTACTGAGGTCTGCCGTGGTCCGTTCAACATTCGCCTAGCAGCTAGCTCACTTCTTCTGATGAAAGTGGCCACCCCCAGGACCACAACGTGAACCATGATCATGTTAAGACTAAGAATATCATTTTATGATTAAGCCATGCACATTATCAAAACTGGCTCTGGTTTAGTGCAGAGTAAGAATAAGGGTAGCTGTAACTCAACCCAAGTAACTTAAGCAATTAACTATTACAAACACTTGTAACTCCTGTTACAGCTATTGAGACATCAATGTAAGGATGGCTGATACAAATGAAGGTTTTCAAGGATTTTTTATTAAACAATGACAGACAACAAGAGAGTGTGTGTGTGTACAAGAAAAAACAAAAACCAGGGGCAGGTGATCCATGACACCGCAACCATGAAGAACCAAATCACCACCATCGTCAAGACAAGACAACAGAATCTGTGAGCGCAACAGAGCGAGAAAACAGGCGTACACCCGCCCAATGTCAGAGGAGTTTAAGATCCCTAATGAAACACCTAACCTGCCTAAAGGCTCCAGTATACTCGCCGCTCTCGACCTGACGCGCGACAACGTGACGTCACGGGAGCGCCGCAACCATATATACTCGCGCGTGGTGGTTGCGGCACTAGTTGCAGTCTTCTCCTGAACA
>OMLP01017225.1:2947-18057 GCA_900302685.1 Spondyliosoma cantharus
TGTCAACTGAATGGAATATGTAGCTCTCCAGTCAGAAAATCGGGCTTCTTTCTGTATTTCTATACCATTAATAATTTGTGCTGCCATCTATTTATTGTCAAGACTAAATTCTAAAGTATCATGCACTTCTGAAGGGTCTGGGTGAATACTTCTTGTATGGAAAGCCAATGAGGTCATTATTTGTCTCCTTTCCATATCGCTGTATAGTTAATATAGTTTTACAGCTGGTGGTTCTAAATGGCATTACAAACGGCAGTCAGCATTTTTTTTGTCTATTAAGATGGTGAACCTTTGACTTAAATAGATGGCAACAGTCAAATTCTCCAATACTCCAACAGTAATCAGAGTGCTTGGTCAGTAACCTACGTCTCTCCTCCCCCTGCTCATGCAGTCAAGGAAAAAAAAACTTTTTTCTAGTGTGTCCATTTTACCCAATCAGGACAGATGGTGCATTCCAATTACCTCAGAAGTTGGAAGTCGGAGCTGGGAATGACGCATCCGAGTTAACTGTATTCCAGTATAACAAATTAGGATACCAGTTCAGGTTAGAGACTGTTAGCTATAGTTTACCATATCAGCTGGAATGGAATGGAATGCACTGAGAGAACCCCATAAAGAGGCAGTCCTGTCTGCTTGTGAACCCACAGAGAGCAAGATCTTCCTGTTCACTGACAATTTCAATACACCTGGTGCAACAGACAAGACATGTCAAATCATTTCCTCAAAAAGAAATTACTGTTGTGAATGACTAAAAGCTTTTTACTGAAAAAATATATTTTCTCTTAAGATCTACGATATTGTTTCTTATCTGTGCCTATGGAAAAAAGTGAGCGTTACAGCACCAGTTACATTTTCACAACTCCCCGTGTTGGATTTTTATCTGCAGTCCTGTGAACATTTGTAAAAGTGAACAAAACGTTTTTTTGTAATGATCATAATAATAATGATAAAGGGAAAATGTATAGTGAAATGTCATTTCACAGTTCCTGTATTTTGATACAACCATTGCTCAAGGCTGTGGCTATGTATAGTGCCCACACATACCTGTAAACCATCAATGCTGTGATATCTCAGTCCAGTTAAACCAAATGAGTCAGCCGAAAGAGCAAATAGCAGTGTTTGCCTTTTCTAAACAGCATTAGTGTACCACAGTGTGCCAGCCTTCACCTCCGAATGATGGTACAGTACACTGTACTATAGGAAAACAGTGGATTTAGCTGGCGAAGCGCAACTAACAATGCACCTCAGTGTGATAAGCTGCTTGGACAAGACAGTAACTCACAAATAAATGTATATATTTGTCTTACAGGTCAAATTTGTAAGACTCGCCAGACTCATCAAAAACTGACCCTCTGGGTTGTTGGACGGCCCAATCTACCAATCCAAAGCATCAATATTTGACTTTTAAATATTTGTCAGCACACTCTCAAGTCAATAACCATGAGCGCTTAAATCTGCCAAAACAGTAGCTCAAAAAAATATATCAGATATGTGGAAATGTTTATCTCCATATTCAGACTGCTACGAGTGTGACCAAAACTAATGTTTGCAAGAGAAATTCATGATTTGTACTGTGTAGGACAGGATTTCAGACAGTTCTCTCTGTGACTTTAGATTTATTGATAGTCTATTGAGAATACTTCCTCTAATTTCTGATTTCACTGTACAACAAGCCAACTGTTGTGCTACAAAAATACTCTCATATCAAACTATAATAATGAAAAACTTTTGCTAAAGCTATGATAGGCAGCCACAGAACGACTTAAACAGTAATGGGAAAAAAGGACTTTGATCCTTTATTAAAGTAAAGCTATGAGAACCACAATGGAATAATACTGCATTCAGAGGGTTTTTTGTAAGTAAAAGTAAGTAAGTATTTAAAGTCAAATGTAGTAAAATATCAGAAATACAAGTACTCATGAATGTTTTCACATTGTTACATTACTCTTGCATTAGGAATAATGCGATATACTGAAATATCTCATTTTCCACATACTGCTGGTGTTAAATCCCTTCAAAGGAATACTTCAACATTTTGAGAAACACATGTGTTTTAGCTTTTGGTCAGAGCCAGCCGACCTGTTTCTAGGCTAAACGTGTCCCAACTCCATACCCCTTTATTTAAAAAGAGTACTTCAACATTTTGGAAAGTAGAGTTCTTGACCTTTCTTTCCATGAGTGACATGTTCAGTTTGAGCGTGATGTCTCGTATGTCTGTGTTAAGTAGGTCTACGTAGCTGGAGTCACAGGATGTGGTTAGCCTAGCTTAGCATAGAGACTGGAAGCAGTTTACCCCGGCTCAACATGTCACTCTCGGAAAGAAAGAAGCAAATGCAATTTCTCTAAAAAGTTTGAATTATCACTTTAAGGCATGTACATGAACCTGAATCAATTTCTCAGCTGACTCGCTGATAGAGAGCGTATGTAGGAGTATTTCCAAAAATGTTGAAACATTTCTATAAAAAGAGGAAAATACGGTCAAAGAAAACACAGACTCATCACTTGTCTTTACTTAAAATACAACAAATGAGGAAGGTTTGTTCATGTTCCCCCTTTCTGGAGGTCCAAGGCATTTTTTTTTTCAATCAGGCCATGATAAAGCAATCACTACAAATCAAGCACAGAGAAAGATTTAATATACAGAGATAAAGATTTGCATCACTGATTGCATATTAAAATAAAATTATCTTTGAAGCCTACACATTTCTATCGTCACACTGGCTAGTTTAAACCCTAGCAGCGGATCTTATTTATATTTTGCATGTAACAACGTTAGTCTTTAAAGTTAACTAGTCACTACAGCTGTCAGGTTAATGTTATGAAGTAAAAAGGACAATATCTCTATGAAATGTAAAAGTATAAGGTCTCACAAAATGGAATTACGCACACGAGTACTTAAAAACTAGTAACTAAATGTTCTTAGTTCATTTTTTTATCTCTTGGCTTAACTAACCCAAACCCGCATTACTCCTTCAGAACACAGCCATTTCAATCTCTTATTGTTTTTAAGAGTATAGTTGTTAGTCCTTTGAAAGAGTAAAATATAGTCTTGTTTTTCAGTTCTACTGTATACTGATGTACAAACTCTACACGCCATGTAAAAATGGTTCAGCTTTGAAGAAAACATTGTCAAACCAACAGAGAAAGGCTTTTCTCACATGACACTGTATGATTGTTTTCTGGACATCAAGATGTGTGACAGAGCATTTCTTTTTTTTTTTTTTTTTACTGCAGTCGATGCTACTTTACAGGAGATGGGAACTTATCTATTATTGCCAAAGACAACTAAAGTGCATGCTGCATTACCCACTAACTTAATGGCTTGTACAGTAATTCATAAAACATACATTAATATAACACTTCACCCTATAGTACTAACAGGGTTTGCAGCACAACGTGTTCGCATTTTTATTCGCTTGTATACAAAGTATACAATCATCACATTTTTCAAACAAAGTGCTATAAGTAACCAAAAAAATAATAATTCAATTCACTGTCACACTCGACCACTGACAACCCTTTGACTTTTGTTTGTGTGCTATGGGGCTACTGTTTAAGGAAATAAGACGTGTAACTCATCGACACATTTTCAACTGAAGCACATGTTGTGATTTAAAACTAGAAAAGCTTTTCCATAACATTTTGCGAGCCTGACAAAACGAAGAAGTTCAGCGGTCGTGAAAATTTGGCACTTCATTTAACACCCGATGCATCCGCAACCAGTGAAGAAACATCATGGGGTCATGTCATGCCAGCTTTCACAATCCGGAACTTTTCCAGTTCACATCATGGATTTTCTCCCAAAAATAACATGTAAAAACTCATAGTAACCATATGAAATATTTATATAAAATCCTATAGCTATGCTCCAAATACTTTGAGTATTTTAAATTTGGCCCTCAGAGCTAAATTTCAAGCCTCAATGCCTCAGCATCCAAAGAGACCCCAAGGATAATTTGTGTTCATTTAAATAGTTGTTGCAGAATGTTTACAGTAATCATATTAATAACAATAAATCTTTTTTTAATCCAAACTGAGAATCTTAGTCATTAAACTAAACTCATTTCCCCACTGATTTTCACTTTATGTCAGAAATCCATTCAGAAATTGTGAAATAAAGTATACTGACCTAAAGGAACTGAGATTGATCATTTGTCTAGACATGGGCGAACAAAATTAAATCATTGAGCATGCAACAAACCAAGCCATTACAAACTGTAACTTGCAGACTTCGTGAACTCAATGAAAAACAGGCTCAATAGGTATCACACGGATAGAACACCTTGAAGTCAACACGTTACAACTCGATAAAACAATAATAACAATAAAAGTGCATTTTTTTAAGCTCCGGAGCTGTGAAACAATTTTTTTTACGCAGGACCAAACAACTTCTAAATGCGATACACCTATAGTTAATACTAACTGAATCAACATTAGGTTTCAAGTAGGTGAAAACTAGGGATATGAATTTGATTACTGTTAACATTCTGCAATACCCATTTCAATGAGAACTTATTACAAATGATGCTTAGAGGTCTCCTGGATGCTTGGAATAAAAAACTCAATCAAGTGGAAAAATAAGCAGTTGTTGAGGCATAAAGAATCACAAAAACAATGACATGTTGCTCAAACGAGCAAACTCCAAAAAAAGTATAACTCATAAAGCACAGCTGTAGCATTTTGCAAGGTCACATGAAAAGAAGTTTTCTCATGAATTTTTTCAAGAGACTCCAAGGCATGAATTGGGTGAGCCTTGGTGAGCCCACGGAATGACCTTATGCACAAATTCTAGTATCTACTGGACATGTTATATAATTACGTATCAAACTCTGTAGGCGTCGAGCATTCTGGAAACCTGGGAAAAATTCTGAGAGACTGCATTTTTGAAGACTTTGCCCGATGAATGGGATTATGGGATGCTACTGGGCTCTATAACCAATTTTTACAGTTTTTTAACTAGGGTTAGAGCTAACCCTTTCGTTCTTATTTTGCTCTTCATCGCATGCATCGTCTGTGTTAGAATCCCTGACTTGTACATGTCGGTGAAGCGTGCCCACGCTAGTTACGGTATCATAAACCCATTAACCGAGTGTACTTTATCAGACGGTGGTGCCAATTTTTTAGAGATCGTTACTAATGGCTTTGTTAATGGTTAATGTATCATTTATCAATGCTTCATAAAGCAGTAATAAACTACTATTTGTACAAAGGACTTTTGGATTATCAGGTTCTGAAATACCCCTTAGGCTGGTGTACGTCTTCCTCCAGGTGTGTGTGGCTTTTGTGGTTGCCTTTTTTGATTAGTCGGCGAGCAACTGCCCTGTTGTTAAAAGCGACAGCATAAGTTGTTACCATGGGCCTAAAAGCAGCATTTATCTGGCAATGACAGCTAATGTCCATGAATGTCTATGACTTGTTTGTGAATGCAAAGGCAGCCAAAGCTATAGTTGAGTTGAGGCTGTGGAATGGCCCGGGTCAACAAAGTGTCTGATAGTATTTGTTTTCTTTAAAATCCAAATTATCTGGAAGAGGCTCCCTTACCTTAACTGAGTAGATATTTCTTATGATGTATTTTTGTAGCCTAAGTTCGCATCGCCCAGGTTTTCCCTCGACAGAAAACCTATGGGCTTTTTGAATTGGAGTTTGATTCATTGCAGAAAATAAGCTCTGGGGAAAACACAAGTTTAGACTACTTTCTCAAGATAATCTTCAGCGATAAACCCCAGTTTTAAGATTTTGGAAGCAGAAATGAACTTGTTATAGTTAGGCTGTTAACAAACTACATCTCAGTCACATGACTTCAACGTCACCACCAGTAAGGTTGCTAGTAATCTATACTATACGCACTTAACATTAAACTGATATACAAATTGCAAAGTTAGAGTTAGAACAGCTTGCCACTAAAGTACCTGAGTAGCTGAGTCTCTGTGTTCAGTCTGACAACACATTTTATGTTGTGAAAAAAAAAAACAATATTGTAAAAATATCTTGTCTATCCAGCTTGTGTTAACCACGGACCTTATTTCAGGCCAACATATTCGAAAGACTCCACTGGTTCCTGTCCTCACTTTCGAAAAAGTGGCAAGTGTGCTGGAGCTATAACAAAGTGCTGGATGATGAAATGCTGCACACCTAATGGGTTTTTCACAATCTTGCGATCAAAATGTTGTCAATGATCCTGCATTACGAAGCATGAGTAAATGATTTATTCACATCAATAAAGCTATTGATTACAATGAATAAACCCTTTACAAAGTACTATTTTAAAAATGAAATTGGGGGTTGGGGATATAAGTATCAATTCAAAACCTTTCTCGGGCTATGCGTTGAAAAAAAATCTTATTATAGGCATTTTTCCCCCCGAACCTACATTTATTAGTAACTAAGCATCCAATATGTCAAAGTAGCATTGAAAAAGGTTCTCCCAAGGACTCTGTTGGGCTATGTGTTTGACAGTCACACTAACCACGCTGCATATAGTCCAATTCCAAACTCCAAAATACCATTTCAAATCAATCATCCGGTCGCTTAGGAGAAATGCATCAGCACAAATAATTCAGTCACAACAATACTGTAGGAAACTGATAAGCCAACGGATTGAAGGAGCTACCATTTTGTATCCAGTCTGATGTGTTTTTTTTGTCAAATTAAATATTGGAATCTCTGAAATTCTTCAAACCACACTTGTTGGATTCATTTCAATCTGCAGAACTCAGAAACTTTTTTTTTTTTATCTGTGAAGTTATAAACCTTGTTTGTAGGTGTTGGCGTAGATGCTAAAAGGTTCATGAAATATTTTATTAGAGTGACTTGACTTGGCCAGGATAATTGTGACATTTTCATGTCATCCAGTGTACACTGAGGTATATGTAATGAACAATTTGGATTTTTGACAACTCAAAGAAACACAGAAACTTGGGAGGTTCTGTATGATTCATATGCATTTCAAGGCCAAATTGTTTGGCATGTGGAAATGCTTTTGATGAGCCAGAAAAAAGCAATCAAGAGATGCTTTCATTCACATGTGATGATGACTGGGTCAAAATTATGGGATTCTTGTCTTGTTGGACTTCCGTTGCTCCAATAAAGTCTAGTGAAATAAACTAATTTGTAGGGTTAAAAGACCAAACATTTTGACTGAAGACACCAGAGGAACTGTTGCACACATGGGCCATCATACTACCACTGGACACAATTAGATCAATACTGGAATACATAAAATTGAGTCAATAAGGCATGATACATCCCAAATATATTTTGTTATTCGCATTGAGGTCCAATCAAGTTTGTAGGAGAAGGAAGCCAACTTAAAATGGCAGCCTGAATTGGTTGAAACTGACCAGGAGAAGGATTGCAGGTCACCTTACAGCCTTAGTAGGCTTTATACAAAGTTTAAAACTATCTACAACCCCATTTTTGATGGTGGGATTGTCTGTCGTGTGAAATCTTATCTCTATTTGTGTGAGTCACCACATCCAGACTACAGGGCAAGCAAAAGACACAAAACTCTTGAAAAGAGATCCGAGATGATTCTGAGGAGAAGCTATAATTTTGCCCGCCTGTAAGTGTGGCCATTCCCTAATAAATTCCAAATAAATTCCAAAAAGGTGGGGCAGAAATCTTAAAACCTGAACCATTTACCAAATTAGTGAACAAACAGTACATCTCTGACTTCTTTTACCACTGTGAAGCTGATAATATCAGGACTCAAAGTGAAGTGGCAGCAGGGCACATTGTGTGAATGTAGAAATAGAAAGTTTTATTTAACAAGAAAAAAAAGAGTGAGATCAATTCATGACTGGCCACTATTTGTTTCCCTAAGAAGGAGGCCATCATAAGCTTTTTGGCGATTTTCAAGTGTTAACATTATGTCTTCACTCTGGCATCACACAAGCTCCAGTGGCTTTCATCACAACGTACAGTATTTACATGTATTACATATTATTATGACAAGACAACAAAAAAATAAGTTAATGAGTGTATTTAATGTAATCTGTTAAAGGATAACCGTTCTTGTTTAGGTTAAAATTTGGGGTTACGCTAGACTTAACAGCGGGTACATTTGACTGTGTGTGTGTGTGTGTGTGTGTGTGTGTGTGTGTGTGCGTGTGTTAGTGTTTGGGGTGGCGAGAGGCTGCATATGTACATTTCTTCACTGGATTTTAACATCTTCATCTGAATACAGAAGGGTGTGCGGTGCATGGGTTAAGATGATTGTTGTTTTTATTTAGTTGTTTATTTTTCAAATCATAAAAAAAATTAACTCAACAAGCTTTGTTTTATCGTGAGCACAAAATCTACCCAACTGAATTCTTATAAGACAACAATCTGCAAAATTCATGGAACATGATGATGTCACAGTGAATTTTGACCTCTGAACCTTTGGAAATGTCATATTTCATCATGTTATCCTGTTAGACGTTTGTGTGTAAATTTGTAATAATAATTACCAAATCAATCATTGAGCAATGGCCAAAAATGTGTGAGCTTTAAATTCTAATCAGCTCATCCTTGAGTACAAATGACGTTTGTGCCAAATTTGAAGAAATCCCCTCTTGTTTTTGAGATATCCCAGAGTCAACTGCAAACTCTGAGTTGGGAGGGATTAGCTGCCAACCCTAACCCTAAACCAAGTATCTTGGGGTCTTGGGGTGAGGGTGAGACGAAACCCAGGATCATCAGGCAGATTGGTGGTGTCAAACTTTGTCAGCACACCCAAAAGGCTTATTACTTTCAAATGCTGGGAACACATTTCTTAAAATCAGTGGTAGTTTTCTCATTTTTCCATTTTTCAAGATGATCCATCCACTGACCCAAGAGGTGTGGCACGTCAAGATGCCGATTTAACAGCATGATTATTGCACAGGTGTATGTAAAAGGATTAGAGTCGCTGTAGAAAATGTATTTAAGCTCTGACTTTGTTTCAGAAAAAAGAGTTCTGCATTCAAAGTCTTCTGAATTCTTGATATGCCACTAGCAGGTGAATTAATTATCTTGAAAAAAAGAAGATCTCACTGACATGGATTTGAACAATTTGTCCTCAAAATGTGAGATTAATAAACCGTTTGTGTACACAAAGTCTTCTATTTAGTTTCTTTTCAAAAACAAGTGTTGTGCTTATATATATGCTGAGTGAATAAGGAATATAAAAGTTGCAAATGTTAAAACCAGTCTACTCCTTCACTACCATGGGCACACTTTTCAAATATTACAGGGATATTAATAACAAACTTAATTATTTTCTTATCTTACCGTCTGGAAATGTGGCCACTTAAATCTATTTCAGGCTTCCATTATTTCTGATGATATCGTGAAGCCCAAGAAACTTGTGCTCAGTCAAATGCTACATGCCAATAACAGGAATACTATAAAAATGCACATCAAGTGGGAGGGACCAGGAGTCAGTAGGGCCTCAGTTGCTCATTTTATGTTAAACGCCACATCGAGTGGAGTAATCACGAATGATGCTACTAATAGTCCTGCCTTATGCTGGTTGATTATACATGATAATCAATCGGAGTCAGAATCATGAGAAAACAGTTTGAGTCATTTTGTGCCAAGACCACGAAGTAGTGATTCTGTGTCACGATAACAACTTTACTCTAAATGGATCACAAAAATATTCTGTGATCACGTGGAGATAAATTGGCCTTCCAACCTTCCGTATCTTCCCTTCAGTCCTGGCAGCAAATAGTAGGGCATCGGTTTAGATCAGTGGTGACTTTCTTTGGTTACAAACATAGGGTAAAAAGATGGTTGGTCTCCTATTTTGTTACGCTCCCTGCAATATGTTGAGGATTATGGCCACGCTAATAGGTCCATCCTAAAACATTAATAGTTTTTTAAAAAGCATCCGTCTGTTTCAACATTTATTTACCATTTTATAAAACATTTTTTAAGATCGACTCATCATTTATCTTTCTTCAGAAAATAGGCCCAGTCATCCTCACACCTAGAAAAATTGCATACCAGAAGAAGAAGGTGGTCAAAGCCATGATAAGAGCTGATCAAGGCAACAGAGAGGTAAAATACTTCTGTACAAACTGAGATGTTTTCCCTATAAAGATATTCCTGTGTTGGCTCAGAAAAACGGTTCATGTGACTCCCTCTATATGGGCATCTAAAGGGAGATTACGGGAGTGTAAAGAGTGTGTTGTAATTTTAACGCAAAAGGGGCACTTAATCACAAGAGACGACCTTTAAAACATTTTGGGCCTGCTATGATGCCTCATATCAAATCAAATCAAAATCATCATGTAGGTGAGAATGCAGGTGTTTAAAAGTGTAATATGTAAGAACAGGCCACCTGTCAAACTAATATTCCAGATGAACAGGGGGCTGCATATCACCAACGTAACTGCAGCTGCTGTTAGCTAGTTAGCTCAGATAGTTGTCCAGCATAGATGTCTTTGATGTAACAAAAACTGTTATTTCGTCGCATTATGTTTTTTTTCCAAATGTTTTTAAACTAAAATTCTTGCATATTGTACCTTTAACAACATAATGACAACAGGTAGGTGGTGGCCAAAGAACATGAAGCAGAGTGTTATTTCCTCCACCAAGTTCATTATTTTCTATATGGCCGAAGTAACATGTCTATCGCAAGGCTAGCAGCTTTGTAAGGCTGTACTTATGCACAGCACAGCTTTTAGCTGAGTGCTAATGTCAGCATGCTAACAACTGATGAGTTGCAGGTATGTTCATCCTGTTTGTCATCTGTTTTAACACGTTAGCATGCTAAGATTTGCTAATTAGCATTAAACAAAAGGTTAAGCTAAGGCCGATGCCACTGTCGTTAGTTTGCACAATGAAATGTTGACCTTAGGATCATCAAAGTAGTTACAATTAGTCCTGGGAACCATGCAAGTGTGTATTAAAGTTCGGGCTATGTTGTGGGCCTATGTCCATGTCGTAGATGTTAAGTAAAAAAACCTGAATCTACTGTTGGCACTATGAAAGTTAGGGGAGCACGTTGAATATATTTAGCCAGAGTTTTAAATCATCCTCAGTTGTAGAGTTACTTTCACGGCTGAGTTAAAAGGTAACATCTTGTAAATTACTGTTGCTATGGTAGTTTTAAAAAATCGTTTCCCAAATGAGAGAATCTGTTTGGGAAGAATGCTGTTCATTCCTCTCTGTTAGAGCTCCAAACACTTGGAAAGTCTATGAAAAGGACCACTGAAGCTGTTCTGGAAGTTCATGTCGAGGCCAACACCTTACTAAATAAACTGCTGACTGGAGATGTGTAATTTTGTCCTGATGTTAATGGACAAGGGACAAGTCTTGCTGAAATCTGTACCGTCCTCCGCCATGGTCTAATCCACAGTATTCTGTTCATGTCTAGGCAGTAGGCTAGAGGTTAGTTTGCTCAAACATGACTCAACCTTCTCTGAACGCTGGTTTTAATATACTGACAGAGAACAGGTTTTTGTCAGCTAATATTAGTGATGGTTAAAAACGTCTTAACAATATATTTCTTTGAATTCTATCACAGTCATTTTTCATTCTACTCCTTCTCCCTACATTATCTGAAGCCAGAAGTAAACCGCACAGTAGTCTTATCAACATGTTCAAGCATTAGCATTTTTGTTTGGCATTATGCTAGCGATCTACGAAGGTAGCCTAAGCCTAGATTTCACTTACAACCTCATAAATGAATAATTACTAGTAAATTTGTATTGCAGCATTTAAGTGAAAAATATTAAATTAGTAACATATACAGTCAAAGAATCAAACAATAAAAGGACAAAAGCAAAAGACGTAAGTCTAACCGTGACGAAGGATAAATTTCCCAACCATTTTATGGCTGAGCATGTTCATTTCACTAACAGGCTTTGTTTGTTGTTTCAGCAGAGATTTGTCGTTGAAGGTAATACTAGTTAATAGATGCAACCATCAACATTACAGTGGTGGGATCTGTACAGTACCCCCATTTGATCCTGAACTATTCCTTTTCATTCTAACGTAGACATAACCTGTCCGTGTAGTTTTAATAAAGTGCCTTCAGAGTTGTGCAGATTTAGTAACCCAACTCAGCTTGTGTACATATTTAGAAGGTTCATATTTACAGAAAGAACAGAGATGAAAGGTTTGAGCTCTAAGGCTACGTAAATCTTTTTCTTCAAAGAATAACGCTTGTATGTTTGACTGTTTTTTAGGTTTTAGGTTACATCGCTGCTACCGGTGTGAGAAAAGCTTCCTCAAGTTCATCACTCATATGACACCCATCCATGTCATATGACATACAGAGGGTGGACATAATCAAAAACACTTGTAATCATTATGTTCAAACTTAAATTCGAGCTAAGCTAATAAGGTGTTGATTGAAACCCAATGGTCACCTTTGAGGCTATAGTTTGTAGTGTGGTTGTTTTGGACCAAAATCCATTTTCGATCAATGGAATTGCAGGACACACTCACTATGGATGTCACACAGAATTCTTTCTTACTTCTTACTTAAAATTCTGATCATTAAATTGCAGTTACAATTAACAGTGCTGACTGTCCTTCGAACTCCTTTCTAAATTGTCTCCTCTTTTGGAAGCTAATTTACGGGCTCTGCATTTGGTTAATGTTTTGCACAGGTCCGTTATGGTCCAAGGTTTTTGACATGTGAAGACCTTTACTAAAAGGTTTTCATCTTATTTAGTCCCCTCTCTTAAATATTAATATTATCAATATTATTAGACCTCAAAACTATAGCCTTACAAATGGTACTTAAAATAACTGTAATGTTGTATCAACACATCTCTGACACCAGTCGAACATTAGAATCGTACTATTTGTGACAGAACTATACTAGCTGATTACATGATGTGTTAATGATTCGATGTCCATGCCCTGTATGTATTTGTTTATTGTTGAATCTAACTTACTGCATTCCTAAAGGTTGTTTTGCTTAATAGAAACTACATTTTGTTTGCTTGGTTTCGTTCTCCTCAATATAGAGGGTTGTGGTTTTTTTTGTTATGGGGTTATTGAGATGTGTTCATTCCTTCTTGTCTGAACCCTCGTCTTCATTCCGGCTCCTTTATCTTCTACACTTTTCCCTCCACCTTCTTTAACTAGATGACATCTGACTCCACCACGCACTGCTCGGTGTACTCCTTCACCAGCTCCACGCTCAAAGTGGTGTGGCAGAATTCAGCCATGGGCTTCCAGAGTGGTGGATCCAGGAACATCTGGCACATCACGTGCCCCTTCAGGGTGGCGGTGTGGCGCTGCAGGTGGCACAGGAACTGCTGCCGAACCAGGTCCAGGTCTTTACCGAACATGTCAATGTTCAGGTAATACCTGGTTAAAAAGAAGTGTACCGAGTTGACTGAGTGAAAAGGTTGTCTTATTCTAAAAATGAATAACTTGCACTCAAAAATATTTGGAGCATTTTAAAGCCACTACGTGTACTATCTTATAAAGTGACAACTCTGGTGTCCCCCCATAATCAAATAATGCTAAGGTAGACAGCAATGTACACTGATACAGTGTTCTACACTTCCTTATGGACAGTAATTGTACTTGCAAGATCTGCGTGGCATTAAATAAAGAAAGGACAGTTACCAGTCGTCTCCAATGGGCACCCTAAAAGGGAAGGTACAGAGGCTGGCCACGGTAGGGTCGGACAGGTCATTCACCATCCAGTCGATGTCCTTCTTCATTAGGATGGCCATGTTGCTGGGCAAAGGCTTGAATGGCTGCCAGTCTTGAATGATGGTGGCATTAGGAAGAACCCCTTGCATCAGGTCAGTGGTCAGATACAGCTGGTGTACAGCTGTTTGGTCAAGGCGCACTGGAAGATGGTTGGAGGAGGAGGTGGACAAAGGGGATTGGATGTCTCCACCCAGACCGAGTTCGGACAGGCGGCTCTTGAGGTCCTCAGCTCTAAAGCGCACCAGCAGAATACCCTGTAGAGAAGAAAGCCAATGTTTGGGCTTACAAAGAACTACCAGTAAAGCAACGACTAAATGGAAGATTTACTCCATTTTGCATGAAGCAATAACAGCAATTAGCTATAAGCACAAACAAATACAAAGAGTCTGCTTTTGTTTCCTGCTTTTTACCTGCTTGGTTATGATACGATACTTCTGGAAATCCTTGGGTCCAAGCCGATCATCACGGGTCAAGCGGGTTACTTTCACCTCTGGGAACTTGGATTTGACCAGCTCGGAGCAAAAGCGCAGCAGAACTCCTGCCACACCCTTGCCCCTTTCCTGAGGGGCAACACGGAGCCCTTCCACCAGCATGGTCTCTCCATCGTCAATCACACACACTGACTCCAGAGCAATCTACAGAGCATCATGGAGGAAGAAGGACAAAGAAAATTATCACACTGACATAGTTGTTTTTAGGACTGTACACCATTCTTGTAGCTGGACCAGAGCAGCATGATGAAAAAATCCTATCGCTCTTGTTTTAGAGATTTGGGAAACAGGAAGTGTTAATCGAAGCATGGAGCATTTTCTGCTGCTCATTCGAGTCCCAGGTGCGCACAGACTATGCAACATGGCAGCAGAACCACACAGTCTGCAACAAGTAGATGATGTGGTTCTGCTGGTTTCCCCCAGTGCACACTGGGATGTTTGCAACCTAGAACAAAGCAGTGTTGATGAAAATCAGCACTGGAACCATTGCGCCTTCGTTTCAAAAGGAGACACTGAGACATCAGGCATCTGATTAGGATGCTTCTTTGGACACCTTCTTTTCGAAAAGTTCTGGGTATGTCCAATTGGAAGGAGAACCCAAGAAACATCGAGGAAAGAACATATCCCACCTGCCTTGGGAATACATTTGGATACACAAAAAGGAGCTGGAGGACGTGGCTGGAGAGACAGACACCTGGGCTACCTTACCACTGCAGTTTATGCAGAGTCTGATAAACATACTTGGAGGACTGTGATGAAGATGCACATGGCGTCGAAACGTTAGTAATTGAAAAAAAGTTTGTTTTAATCTTTGTGCTCCGGTACACTTTAGACTATGTTCTGGGACGTTTTTTCCTGATACTTGAAAGGCTGTAGTCTGAGAGAATCGGACAGGCTTTCAGCTCCATGTGAAGCAGTTGAAGTGTGATAAATTCCTTCCTTTATCTATAACACGGAGTCATCTCCTTAACC
>OMLP01017226.1:8511-35936 GCA_900302685.1 Spondyliosoma cantharus
CTGTAATTCATGATATGCAATGGCGTCTTGAAAAAAAATAAAAAGAAAAGAAAAAAAAAAAAAAAATATATATATATATATATATATGTAATATTCCTGCAGCAAAAGTGCCAGAAAAACAGAAAATTCTGATTGTGTATTTTCATATTTTTTCATATTTTCATACTGTTTAGTTAAGAATACACATAACAGAAACAATAACATAATAGCAAACTTCACTCAGTGCAATGCATGATGGGAAAAGTGGGCTAACTTTGAATCCAGTACTCTCAGCAGTGCCTTGTGCATCAGTCAAGTAGTGTCTTCACTGCAAACTTGCTGACTTCTTTGTGAACATATTTCACATTTCTTAAGATTTGTTTTTGTTTTGTTGGGAAAACTTGCATAATTTAACAAGATATCTGTAAATTAACCAACACATCTATGTGACAACAGAATACTCTTTCGTCAAGGCAGCTGTCTTATAGAAAGGGATTCTGACGATTCTGTGTCAACAACTTTCGTTTCTTTAGCTTCCTTTCATGTGGCCTTCCCCCCTATGTGAATGAGAAGGCCAACAGCCTCATCTATGGAAACAAGCTTCAATAAAGGAACATTTCTGCTGCGTGATGTGTTAATGTAAACAGACAATTGAATATATAGAGGGAGCGCGAAGGAAAAATGAGCATGAGAAGAAAGCAATGGAAAGCATCAGTGTTATAATTAAAAACCTTCAATAAACACACTCACATTGTGATGAAACCTTTCTTTCATTCTGACTTTTCTTTTCAGAACATCGACAAAGATCTGCAAATCAGGAGTGGTGTAGAGACAGTTTCATTAATCTCAGACTTTACCTGCGGTTTATCGAACGGTGCTTAATAAAGCCTCACACATACAGAATGTTCCTTTGCTATAACTGGTAATTGTTATAGGATATTAATGTCTTCTGAAACTAATGAATCTGCAGCACACACATGACCTCTTTTGGCACTGAGCTGCATTACAGTGATAACTCCCCCACAAAGCGGACTCCTCTATTTCACTGTGCCAGGATCCGTCTTCTTTCACTTATTTCCACCCTGATAACGTGCACACATCCCTCCTTGTATCTCCCTCACTGCCAGCCTTCCCTCTCTGTCTCCTGCTCTCTCGCTCCCACAAGGCTCCATCCACACCTCCTCCTCCTCCTCCTCCTCCTCTATCGCGAACCTCCCCTTTTTTCTCCCCGCCGCCTGTGACATCAAGTGCAGTAGCAGACGCAAGGGATCCAGCGGGTAAGGCTCTGTCTCTGCTGTCAGACAGGCCTCAGTCACAGTCTCTACCCCTGTCTGGCGCTGAGGTATACACACATGGCAAATTAATCCCTGTGCCCTGTCGGCTGCACATAGTGCTCATGTCAAAAGTAGTACGCTGTGTAGAGACCGGGGGTGACATTTTCGAAAGACAGACTCACTGTGGGAAGCCATTACACTGAGAAACAACAC
Organism: Spondyliosoma cantharus; assembly: GCA_900302685.1. Taxonomy (NCBI): domain Eukaryota; kingdom Metazoa; phylum Chordata; class Actinopteri; order Spariformes; family Sparidae; genus Spondyliosoma; species Spondyliosoma cantharus. The sequence goes on from OMLP01017226.1 coordinate 9,978, forward strand.
GTATAGGGGAAGCGGTGGAGAGCGGCGGGCCCTAATGAAAGGCAAGACTTTGAGAAAGGGAGAAAGAACGAGGATTAAACAGGCAGGCTAATGAAGGGTAAACGAAGGGACACAAATAAAGCAGCTAATGAGACAGATGCATCAACCTGCTGTGACCTTTTCCTCTTTATCTAATCATGCATGTCTTATTATGGTCTTTTTATTCACTGTTTACCATTAATAATAGTTGTTGCTGTCTCTTAGGGTCCCCGCACAGCGCTCACGCAGATTACAGCCTCAAATCAAACCATTTGTTTTACTCGTTCCCATTTGTTTCACTTACTCGCCTATCTGTCGATTGCATCATCCTCTATTTTAACACTCGCGCTGCGTAATAACAAGAATCCCGCTTTAGAAAAAAAATAGATGGAGATGTGTATTTTAAAGCTGGTGTAGCCCATTTTGATGCGAGAGAGCTGAGAGATTGAGGCTGGTGACTCAACTAAAGTTAAAAAAACATGTTTGGAAGCACCTGACCTAACGGGTTAGCTCAGGTCCTGCATCAAATCTCACAGCAGCTCAGCAGTCAATACTGGCCGAGGAGCACGGCCACATGCCAGTATTTCTGGCTGTTGTCATGCTGGTGAGATCGGGGAAAGCTCATGCCCTTTTCATTTGCCAGGTGGCTGGAACACTTTTCTTTTCTTACACAGCTGACGGATGCCACGGCTATCTGAGTTAACCTCTACATGTGTCTTTTATGTTACAGCTCGAGCAAAGCACAGCAGCACCAAAGAATGCCCGTTCCACATGAATCTTCAAACGAGGAGTCGAATCCACAGCTTTCCTCCGCACCGATCTCCGAAGCCGCCACCAGATGTTCCACCACAGCTGGATCCCCGCTATCAGGTGCTTCAAATTGACCATACTCGATTTAATTGCCTGGTTACTCTGTTATCTTCATCCAAACGCGGTTTTTGAAATCATTTTACAAGCTAACTAAATCAAGCCGCCATATGCCTTGGTGTGTTTTCCACCAGCTCAGAATGAATGGAGCTCTTAAACAACAACAACTGCTGTCTGCCCCCTTGAGAACCCGGGCCGTGGCTGGAAACACGCTGCTGTTTTTACAGCATAATGCTTTCCCAACAAAGATGGAGGGGCCCAACCGAATGAATAATGACGTTTTTTTACACAGAAGCGCAGTTATTTGTGTTTATCTCAGCGGCAGGGAGGATAGAAGGAACATGTTTCCGCCATGTTTCTTTGAAGGTTCTCAAAGAAAACAAGTCCCTGGGGAACCATTTCAAACGTCCACACTGGAGAACGAAATTAAATGCCAGATTGTTTGATCTTTGAAACAAGGTCTGTTCTTTCCCGGCAGATTGTCTCAGCACCAATCACTGCTCTGACTGCACCCCTCTGAATCCTAGACATGCACAAGTGCAGAAGTGGATACTCTGAAAATATTTTCAGTTTTACTATCTGACTGTGAGGGTATCTAAGGGCTAAAAAAATATTTTATTTAGTAACATTAGACCTGTCTCAATCAATACTGTGAATATGATGCACTGTGTTTGAGAGAGAATGTGTGGTGCTTCATCAAACCCTCGCTCGCTCTACTACGAGGTCGCTTGAGGCCAAGGCTATTTGAAACAGGATGTTTTTCAAAGCAACACAAATTTAGGCATCTCTTTATATGGCTCCTTTATTTTTCATTTACTCTCTCCCTTACACCTTGCCTGGGAATTACTCCTAAGACGACCCTGCCAACAAAGGGAATGGTCTGTGCATACACTATGAAGCCGAGGAAATGGCAAATCCCATTAATACTTCCAAATGTGCTGGGTGAGATTTGCAGAGAGAGGGGCTGGAGCTAGATATAATGCTAACATATCCGGCTGTATTTATGGCACAGGAGGTGCTCTGTTTTGTTTTGTGTGGAAAAGTGCAGATCCATGTAGGTTGAGAAAACAACAGCACTCGGTTTAGGTGAAGGGAGGAAAGTGGCAGGACTACAGGGATCAGAGATCAAACCAATCGCCTGCAGTGAGAGGAGAAAGTAGAGAAGGAGGGAAAGGTGGAGGAGGAGGATGGCTTGATGGAGAGAGTTACAAAAAGTGCTCTTCTACAGCCTACGGGACTCTCAGGTGTGAGGGAGGAAAAGGACGACTGTCTATTTTCAAATCTCATTCCTGTCGAGATCCCGCTCTCCATCCACGCTATTTAGGCTGTGTGCTTGTGTGTGTGTGTGTGTGCGATGGTATCTTCCAGCTTGCCTGGAGACATGGCACTGTGTTTCACAGCTAGATCAGCAGTAACAACCACTTCCACTAGCAGAGCTGTCACATGCCGCAGCTAACAAAGCTACAGCTCCCACTGCTAACACAGGTCACATTTAACAAGGATACCAGCATGAAATGTGCCCATACTGTGCTCAATGCTTGTTTCACATCAAAACGCTAAATCTGAAAATCTGATTTTTACATAGTGTGCAGGAGTCACACACACACACGCGCGGACACTCAACACATTTTGTTTTCAAAGCAGACAAACATTAAACTATCGACAGAATGTGAAGAAATAACTGTTTTGACACTATATTAAAGATGTCAATGTATTATGATGCGGAGATATCTACTTAAGTTAGCATGCTAACAAGCTAGCCTAGACCCATCGAGTTTCGCGAGAGGCGATAATGAGTCGCTGTAGCGTACCGTCTGCTCTCACAAGGATATATGATGAAGTAGTAATGCCACAATCTTGCATTAGCTACCGACAAGATAGCGCATTCGGCGGCAAAGAAAAGGAGAGATAGAAATAGAGGCGAAACAACAGTTAGCATTGCCGTTTGCTTTCCAACGCTGGAGGTGGCATCAAAGTTTGATGCTATTTAGCAATAGCTTTTAAGGTGGCAAATAGTGTAACATTACTGACAGTCTTTATATGTTTGCCAAGTTTGTTATTTGTTAAGGAAGAAATGCCTGTGAGAGGGACCGTGCATTTTCCCTATCCAAGAATCAATTCAATTCACAATGCTTTGCCCACTATAAGGATACATACCATAAAACGATTCTGCGTTATTCTGTACAATACAGGAAAATCATCGAAGGGTACATCTGGATATATGTCAAACAAATATATAGAATACAAAATCCCCTTAAAAAGAAAAAGTGCAGGAATTATGTATTGATTTACTTCATTTCACAGCACTTGACATTAACTGACACTATACAAAAACAAAACACTGAACACTGAACTGTGGCATCTGTGTAATAAAAATATTGACATTGCCACCGGTGTATGGACAAGCATATCCCATGAAAGAGCAATATGATATACAGACTAGGGATGTCCCGATCAGGTTTTTTTTACCCCGATCCGAGTCCTTTAGTAAATGCCAAAACCGAGTCCCTATCCGATACTTAGCCTTAACTAATATTTTCCTGGATAATACAGCTGCATTGAGAAAAAGTACCTGAATCCAAGCTGCTCCTTTAATTTTTTTTTAATTTTTTCGAATATATATACTTTCATACGGCTCTTTCTTATTCTGCATATGCTATTGCAACATTGGCCTACCACCTTCCTTGCATTAGCAGGTGAGTCCATGATGCTGCACTGTGATGGCAGACCCTCGTGTACAGCCAGCTGAAGTGTGTGTGAGACCCAGCCCACGCTTGGTACCTCCATATGATCCATTTCTTTTTTCATATCCCTTACGTTGTCACGTAAAATGACGTGGACACGTTGCTTGATTGCCTGTTTTACATGCTCTGCTGTATGAGACCCACAAAACTAGTGTGCATACCGACACGTTACAACTCGAAAGTGGAATAAATGTAATGTAATGCCGAGATCGTAGGGCATATGGGGGATTCAAAAACTCCAGATGATGAAGAAAACCCTGATCCTCTACCACGGTGATGAGCTGGCTATCCAGAGCGATTCATTCAATTACCTTTTCTGTAATACTTTATCGTACCAAATGAGTAGTATTAAATGCAGCTCTTTTGTTACCCCCTCGCTAAACGGTCGTATTGCAGCTGTTACATGTTGCCATTGGACTGCTTTTGCTTTCTAATTTAACTTATTTCCACACTGCAGACATTTTATTCATAGGTTTGCAGAGTAACGTTACGTGCACGTCTGAGTTCTGCCACAAATTGTGCTCCGATGTAAAAAAAAAATTGGCCTTGGGTCCACGTTCAAAATTGCCGTTCAGTGGAAAAATGCCCATATTGGCCCCGATCCTGATCCTGCATATCGGATAGGGACATCCCTAATACAGACGCGGTCAAAAGTTGACATTTCTAAAAATTATATCATGGCAGTCTTCACTGGAATAACTGGAACACATACTTATTTTGTCACAAAAAACATTCATGAAGTTTGCCTCAAATCTGAGTTGATTACTGGTCTTCTGAAAATGTGCTGCTGGCTCAAAAATATACATAGAGTAACGATCAATTTTGGTGATTATAGAAAGTTGTGTGAATCAAATTTTCTTTGTAGCATGGCCCCGAAACTTCATCTGAGTGATTATGATTGATAACATCTGGTGAATTCGCTGGGCCCATTTTAATAGGGCTTGTTTGATACAGAAATTAGACTCAGCCACAAACTCTAGAATGGGAAAGTCGAAAGAGCTCCGCATCGATCTATAAGAGCTCATTATTGATTTGACTAAATCAATATAGTCACTTGGAGCCATTTCAAAGCAGTTACAGGTCCCAAGATCAACTGTACAAACAACTGTCTCTAAGTATAAAGTGCATGGAACGAAACACAAACTCCTCACCTGCTCCTGAGAGAAAACTGGTCAGGATGGTCAAGAGTCAACTAAAAAACACCAAAAAGCTGCTTAGAAGCTGCTGGAAGACAGGTGTCAGAGTCCACAGTTGAGTGTATGTGTGTGTAGCATCATGAGCTGAGGGGCTGCTGTGCAGGAAAGTAACCCTTGCTCCAGACATGGCACCTTAAAGCATGACTGAAGTTTGCTGCTGATCATATGGTGACCTGGAACAAAAACTGAGTTGTTTTGGCCACAATGATCAGCAATATGTTTGGAGGAGAGAAGGTGAGGCCTTTAACCCCAAGAACACCAGACCTGCCGTCAGGCATGGAGCTGGTAGTATCATGCTGTGGGGCTGTTTTGCTGTCAGTGGATCTGCTGCTTGAAATGAACTAAATGGAATAATAAGGTAGGAGGATTATCTCCAAATTCTTCTGGGAAACCTAAAACCATCAGCCAAAAGATTGAGTTGTGGGTGCTGTTGGGTTTTCCAACATGGCAATGATCCCAAACACACATCAGAATAGGTAAAGGAACGGCTAATTCAGGCTAGTGAAGTAAGTCACTGACTTGATCCCCATGGAGTGGTTAAAAATTCGGCCAGAGGACGACCAGAAGCTTGTGGACAGCTATCAAAAGCACCTTACTGAGGTATAAAATAGCCAAGGGACATTTTACCAAATATTACAATTACTGTATGTATATTTTTGAGCCAGCAGATTTGGTCACATTTTCAGCAGGCCTATAATAAATAGGTTATAGATTTGAGGCAAACTTGATAAATGTTTTTTAGTAGCAGTTTGTGTTCCACTCATTCCACCACAGGAAAAAGGAGAGCTGTAGAAATCATTGCCATGATGAACATCTTTACAAGTGTACGTAAACTTTTGACCACGACTTTATTGTAATGTTGTCCCACTCCTAATTTGGATTTGGAGTTTTAACACAACAGGTGGCTGATTTGTTCATATAGTATCTTTAAAGTTACTATTGTACACTTTTCATGAACAATGTCACAAAATGTATAAAGGACAGGAACTTATTAAATAAACTAGGGATGAATATAGATCTATACACAATAAATATTGATAGTTATTTAGTTTCCACCTCCCCACACGGACTAATCCTTAACTGGCTGGAAATTAAACAGGGAATTGACGCCATTATGTGGATAAATGTGGTCTTTCAGAAGGTCTCTGAAAATCTCCACTGTGTAATAAAAAACAATTAAACATGCAGTCAGTTTAGAGGCGAGGTGGGGAGCCATAAATATCCCTTGATGCCTTGAACGATGAATGATGAATTTCAAAGAAATTTAACACAAATACTGTTTGGCGCACTTAATATATGTAGCACTTGTCCCCTGCTCATACATCTCTTTTCTCTTTCCCACCCATTATTTGCCATGTAAACCGCAGATGAAGAAAAAAAAAGGATTTTTTCACCCGCCGCCACCAGAGACACAATAAAATGGCGAGGAGGATAAAAACAAGGAGAAAAGAGAGAGAGGGATAAAGGACACCGATAGATGGATAGATAGTGTATAACGACAGATAGACAGAGAGATAGAGAGAGAGAAGGACGGGCAGGCTTGTCCCGAAGGAGGTTCTGGCCTTAATTATGCTAGTGTGGCTCATCAGTCTCCAGGCTGGCCTATGGCCTCCATGTCCTTTCTCCTTGTGGATTGGGAATTATACTTTGCAGCAGTGTTTGTCCATAGAATTAGTCTGACAGATTAACAGCTAAACACCCACAGATCACACCAGAAGCCAACAGGGACCCTGCTGCCTGGGGAGCCCTGCCCAGACAAAGAGAATGATAGATGCAGGGAGGAAAAAGTAGGAGGAGGAAAAAGGGGCTTTTTCAGTTTTTCTCATTCTCCAAGGCGCACAGAGAACTTTACCTGCTCGGTTATTTCTGTCTGGAAAATCTCAAAGCCCCCAAAGGCAGCGAGGAGGCTGAAGTTTTGGAAGAAAAGAGGGAGGGGAAAAAGAAAGAGAAGAAGAGAGAGGGAGAGATTGAGTGTAATGGGGATGGATGGGTTAATGCAAAGGGTTGCAGAAAGGGGGATGAGAGCCGAAGCAAGCAAGCCATGCAGGGACTTGCTAATTGGAATAACAGCAGCAGTACTCTATTCCTAAGTGACTAATTCTACGTCAGGAAGTATTGTTAGTGACATCTCCCACTCAGCGTAGTGCTTTCCAGCTACAAATGTTAAGAATGGTGACAAAACCCCAGGAGAGGAAACATTTTATTACTTTATAATGGCTCAATAGAATGTGCACTCAACGTAAAAGGGAAATGTAGATTTTGGAAATGAAAACGTGAAAAAAAAAACACGCGGTTGTAAGTGGTGAACCCGGGCCACAATTATTCAGACATGTGTTTCTTTTTTATTGCAAGGTTTAAATGTGAACCTGAAAAAAACACAGACTCCAAAGCACCAAAGCCTGTTTGATTACGTCTTTTTAAAGATAGAGAAAGAAATTGATTTTGCAGATGTGACAGCATCTAAGGTGATTTTTTAGACCTCTGGGTTATTATTATGTTGTTTTTGCCGTCAATACTTTTTAATACAACAGTGCAGAGAAGGTTTATGTGACTATAAAAGCTCAAAAACTCAAGGCATGTCAGTGCCTCCAGGTTTTCTTTTTTTTTTCACTCAGTGAAATTAAAAAGCTTTTTAAAGCTTTCAAAAATACTTAAAATAAGTGACAGCTATTCAATTTTGGCTGTAGAAAATAGAGAAGAAAATGTATTGGTGACATGCAATGCATACATAAAGATGTACGAGGTGCAGTAATGTACCAGACTGAGGTTGAATGGACGTCAGCTTCAACAACTGCCTTTTGGGCTCCTTTTCCTAAATAACAAAGAAGATACATTTATTCATTGGCATTGTTTTTATTATTACAGTGCTGAAGGCAGTGGAGAATCATCATGTATTTTTTGAAAAAAAAAAAATCATCAAAAAGTAAGGATGCCAGGGTGAGGCACAGCTAAGAACAATCATGCAAGATTTAAAAAATCCTCAATGATAAGTTATTTGTACAACTGAACATGATGTGTAAAGGAGACCAATCATCCTTTTTTCTTTTTTTTCCTCTCTGAAGTGTGTTATATAGGTTGTGCATGTAAAAGAGCTTGAAAGTTAAAGAGCCCTACGTCCGCACTGAAGGGAGCTCCTCTCTCCTACAGAAAACACTGCCCCTGAATGCCTCGTCAGCAGTCCAGCTTTAATTCCTCGATCATGTGACATCACACTACTTCACCATGTCACACTTTTTGCGTAATGTATGCCTATTTTCATGGTAGAAGTGAAGCTACCTGAAAGCTGAAAATGGGACAGAGCTGATCAGAGTCCACAGTGAGCTGTGCTGGCTCAGGCGTGTGTGAGCTGACCAACCAGAGCGGACTGGGCTTTAAAGAGAGCTTAAACAGCAAAATAGCACGTTTTGTGGCAAAGAAAATAATAGATCGAAATAGAGGCAAAACAGTTATCACTGCTGTTGCTTTCCAATGCTGGCGATGGCATTTTTGAGGATTAAAGCTTGAAAACCTATCCATGCAGTAACCCAAAAATAAAATTATGAACCTTAAAATGAGCATAACATGTATCCTTTAAACATTCAATATTAAACATTTTGAACAAACATAAAATGTAAAAGTTGGCAACATAAGTACGCGCCTACACCACAAAGACAATGTCTCTAAATGTCACTGTCACTTGATCAAAAGGCTCATATCCATGCGTCAACTTCCATATTACTCAGAGACAACATCGTTGAATGAGGAGCACCCGCAGCGGGTGGCTTGTCCTTGGCCTGATATGAGTGTGTTGTGCAGCCGCGGCGCGGACCCCAGAGTACTCATGGAATAAATGAAATGCTGTTTATGTTTATCCTCATCCTGCAATACAACCACTCCAGTGAGCTGCAAGTTCCCTCAGATGGCTCCCCCAGATTGTTCATTGCCTTCCTGTTTTGATCACGACAGTATGACAGACAAATGCAAAGTGGTTGCAATGAGAGGCGATGTTATTCCGAGGATGGGCTTCTGTCTCCACTTAACTCCTGTGACAGAGATATTAGACGGCATTATCTCTGTGTACGGGGGAAGGCCTGCAATACCTGCTCTCTTGACAAAGGCCAGCTTTTCAGGATGAGACAATGGTGTCGGGCTGGAGGAGCTCTGTTGTAATTGAGTATTAATGAAGGTGGCGAGGAGGGGAAGCCTGATGTCTGATCTGTTAGCAGTGGCAGGGCCTCTGTGGTGCAGGCAGCTAACGTCTCTGTGTTTTAGAGGATTTGGTTATCTATTATGTATGAAGGATTAGTCTCCTTCTGCTCCTTCCACCGGCGGGATATCAGCTCCTCGATAGCCTTGACTGCCAGGCTCCACACTTGTTTGCAGATTTAGAGCCCCCACTGCTACACCGCCCCCCACAACCTTAGAGTCCTGTTTAACCTTGAAGACAGAGAGCCAGAAGTCCTGCTAACGATCAGACCCTGGCGGGAAACACCGCTCGTGGTCTCTGATAGATAACTGGTGGCTCAGGTGGTCTGGGACGGCACGGGGTTAAGCGGTTAGTGCCAAAATGGAACAGAGGCACTCACACACATAAACACAGGTACTGTACAGCGCACACACATACTGTATATTCACGAAAACCGCCACACACACTGGTTCCTGAATATATATATATACACAATGGGGCCGCGGGGTTCAGCTGCTCACCGACAGCTTAGAATTGGCTTGTTTCATATGCATATAAATATTAATAAAAGATCCTCGACGGGCCACAGTCCGGCTATGCTCCTGTAATCTCTTACAATTGAAAGCCAAGGCTCATGAGATGAGAAGGAGAGGAGGCAGAGGAAGAGGGAGAGGGAGAGGGAGAGAGGGATAGAGAGAGACAGGGAACGAGAAAGAAAGAGGGGAATGAAAGGCCTTTGTGATTTATCATTCTGAAAATGTCTCAGATGTGGAGAAGGTCTGTAATCCATCAAGATCTCTTTTCTTATTAAATTCTTCAGGATACACTTTCCACTCCCTAAATGTGGCTCACTGTCCCTTTTGATTTGATGCATAAATAGATAAAAGACCAGGAACTAAGTGAAACACCCATGTCTTTGGAGACAAAGTAAGGTTTATGCAATTACAGTCACGCTATATGTACAATATGGCTCGAAAGGCAATGCCTCTGATGATAAAGTAGACATGAGTAAAAGACCATATGGACAGCTTAAGTGTCTGCATCACTACTGAAACTGTTTTTTTTTTTACACTACAAGTAGAAACATTGAATATTGAATGGTTTAAGGGCTTTTAAAAAGGTATTTCCCATGTGAATCGAGGAGACTGCTGACAAAACACTGTATTATAACTGAAACATTCATAGGGCACTTTCTGAGGGAGACTTGATGAAGACACAAAATGGTGTCTACTCTTCATTCACTGTGAAGTTACCCTATGTAATAGCTGCCTGTTGTATGTAAAAAAGTAAGCAACAAAACAATGTGGCAGGCTTCCATGCTGCCTTCTAATGTTCCCTGTGCATTCGTGACGTTAAGTGTGACACATCAAAAAGACAGAGAAGCTCATCGGCTGGCTAAGTGAGTTTACCTGTAGTCTGCTGTAGTAATTTTAAAGACCCTTTGTGTTGAATTTGAGGATCATCCGATTATGGCGATTCCTAGTGGAGGGATCAAAACTGATACTGTGGCAGTCTTGATTCTGCTAGGACATGATCCCTCACCGGCTTCCCGCCTCCACCAATTCTGTGCGATGGAAAGCACAAGTAAACAGGAAGTACTTCTACATTCCTCTGAAGTGGTCAAAAAGCTCCTGCAATACTAGCGGTATTTAGAACCACTCTGATATTAATATACAACGTGTTTCGACATGTGGCCTTCATAAGGGTCAACAACATCTCAGATAAGGTAGATGCAATAATATACACACATAACATCCATTGGAGTACTTACAAAGGTGGTTATGTGGTCGTGATGCTTCAGACCAATTACTGTTGATAAAAAATGCATTTACAGATCAAAAGGTCAGATTATTTTCTATTTATCTGTGACACCGACTGCGGCCTATTTTTAGAATGAAAAATGAAACATTTAGACAACTGCTTTGTTGTGAGCATGTTTCATGAATTCACAAATGGAGTTATTATAACTAAGGTTCAGGAACTGGGCCACGCCAATCCTCTTGCTGACCTGCCACCCAGGTCCAGCCAATCAAACCACCTGCATCTCATCAACCTAACCACCTGTGTCTCATCAATCTAACCACCTGCGCCTAATCAACTCACCCACCTCCACCGCCCTGATCCCATCACCTGTGAAGCCTATATAGGTAAGTCAAACCATATCTCTCCCGTTCGTCTCAAGTTCTTATAACCCTCCCCCCCAGACCCTCTCTTTCTCCACCATCCTTTCTCACAGGATCACCGGCAGCCCAGCCTTCGACATCACCATCCTCCAGCAAGAAAATACCACAGAGCAGGGACCAGCACAGGAACCACGGGGGGGATGACGAAGCCACGCCTATTAGGACGTGCGCCCAACCTACCCCCACCCTGAGTCTCGACTGACCCCCCGGTTCCTAGATGGCTTGGCAAACCCGCAGCCTCTCTCAAAGCTCCCTCTTCATCCACCAATCTCGACCCTTTTTCCTCATCCAATCGCCCTGACCCCCCTTTACTATCTTCTCCAAATCTTCCCAACATTTAAATAAACCATTTCAAACAGTTAAACTTGGTGTGATCTTGTTAGTGAATGAGATGATATTAGGCAAGGTAAACATGGTGGATCATAATAACATTTCATGTTGTTACAATACCTGTCTTTTTCATTTGCACTTTCAAATAAGTGGTCTCAATAGGTATTATTTATCACTGCATGTAACAAACCTATTTCAGGAAAAATACCATTTAAGCTGTAATTACAGTGAAGGGAAAAAAAACAACTAAAGGCACAAAGGCAGAAAAAAAAGACAAAGAAGGAAAGTGCATGGGCACTGGCCACCACCAGTGGCTTTCTAATGAGGTAGTAGTTGCTATGGTGACAAGGCTTTATGAGGCTCTTCCAAAGATGAGGCCTTGCCCTGTACCAGTATAGTGTGTTTTTGTGGGTCTGTGTGCATGCGTGTGCGTGTGTGTGTGTGTGTGTGTGTGTCCTTAGTACAGCCAGGCTAAGCCTGCCTCAGCATGTCCTCAGGCAGGCTTGGAGGCTGTGAGTCAGACTGAGCAGACCAGGCTGCGATAAGATGTTACCAGCAGTCTTCGGCCCAGATCTGTGCCCTTTCTCCGAGGCTCGGCTGTGGTGCCGCGACGTTCCCTGGCTTTCTTACCGTGCTCACCCCCGAGATGACACTCCATGAGGGAGGAAGGGGGGCTACATGTCCAATTACAGCCCCAGCCCTGACCTTTTTTTTTTCCGAGGCTATCCTCCCACCGTTGGCTTCCTGACAGGCTCGATTCGACCAACCACGCGGACCACAAGCCGTAGCCCTTGTCTCTGTGTGTTGTCCCTGCTTGCCACGGCATTGAGTGGAAAATCAGGCGGGGGACCTCTGCCTAATGCTTCCCGATAGCTGTTAATTCAATAAGTGAGCGGCCTTGCCTTGATTTGCCCTTGTGGGAAGAGTAAATGGACAGAACTGCACTACATGAATAAAATGGCGAGGAAAGAGCAGAGAAAGAGAGGTGGTGGAGAAACACAGTGCCAGAGAGGGTTATCCTGTCTGATTTACCCACAACTCACCAGCAAGTGTGCAAATACACACACACACACACGGTGGGATTTCTTTCATTCTTATTGTGAAGACACAGCATCAAAATCCGCCTCGCTTTGTCCTTGAGAAGTGTATACATGCGTGAATACTAACGCATATTCAGTATGTCTGTAGGTGTGTGTGTGTGTGTGTGTGTGTGTGTGTGTGTGTGAAATGAAGCGAGGGAAACACAAAGGGAAAGGAGTGTTAATGAGGCGAGATTTATCCTTCCATATCAGCATCAGCGTGGATGCTTTTCTGCAGCTCAAGTTCACAATTTCTAATCATTACCACAATGGAAATGCATGCGAGGGTGGTGTGACACTACTTCAAGCTCCGGTCTTTACTCTGGTCTTTGCTAATTACTATTGTTACTAGTTGATTGACAGAGGTTTGTGGTTCACCTTGGAGTTGGTACCGTCTTTGCTAGTGTGTGGGAAAAAACATAGAAAGATTTTTAAAAAAAACATAGTTAATGGAGGTAATTTGGGAGATTTCAATGACAAACGGACTGCAGTTTATGTTATCTGGAATATTTGGATGTAAAGTTAAGATTCATTTTGAGTTTCTTTTCTTTGGTGGCTGGTCCATTGAAAAGATCAGCAATGAATCCCAAAGCAGCACACCACCAGACGACCAGGATCTTGGTTGAAATTGTGAAACAGAGGGACAAAACTATGGTTGAGGTGGCAAAACTAGAAAATTAGACAACACACCTAACACACCTACTTTGTTAGGTTCAGCAAGAGATCTTGGTTTGGATTTAAATGAATACATTAAAATCAGTAACTTACATAAGTTGCGCTACATATGTGATGAAAATTAAGTCCTTCACGTAAGTTGAAACATTGACTTTTGGTTTCAAACAGGACACAAAGCCATCTCCCTGCTGAAAGTCTGAGTGTGTTTGATCCCTCCATCCACCCAAACCTCCATCAGATGTGGGAATTGTAAGTCTTTACTGTCATCGGATTCCTCCTTTGCTCTTTTCATAATTAGTAAAGACATTAGAGTTCACTGCCTGATAATAAACATAAATATGGGTCTTAATAACAGACTGATGGACAGACTTGTGTATCATTTGTTTCTGGTGATGCAGATATAAAGCTGCAAGAAAGTTATTTGTTGTATCTTTTATTGCATTTATACAATATTTGACACATTATATTCTAAGAGTTACTACTATATCATGATAACATCCAACCCACCTGCATCCATTGATTTTTCTCTGGCCATCGCTGACATAATATCCCTTTAAAAGTGTTTTTATGGTGAACATGTTGGCAAACAGTTTGCCTATTTACTCATCCATCAGCATCAGAGACAGGCAACATTAGCGTTCATCTGTAGTTGTGTTTCTTACACCGTTAAATGTAAGCACAACATTCCCTCTCCTTCTGTTTTTTTCTCCAACAAGTCCTGTGAGAACCATCTGGCTCTTTAGCCACTAATTCCTTCAGTACAGTATGCTCACCAGCTAGTCGCTAACCATGGCTTTATGAAAGATTCTTGTGCTGAGAACAGCTGCCTCCTGCTGTTCTAAACAATGTTTTTTTTTTGTTTTTGTGTAGTGTAGAGATTCTGATCAGCAAAGCAAAAGGAGAGGAAAAAGACACTCTTTGGTGCTTAATTCAAACCGCCCACCGCGCCAAATGCCACTGTGAAATTGTTTAATTGTTGCATCATGCAGTTATTTCTCACATATCTATATATCCGTCTAAATCTATGGAACTGCTACAAGTGCAGTGGCTGGTAACTCACTGGCAGAGCGTCTCTTAACAAGTTATTCTATAATAGTTTGTACATTGTGCAATGTGCAGCAGGTGGAAACAATTGGGTTTCTTTTTTCCAAAGATGGCCGTGCTCACCCTCCCAATCCTGCAGAACTGTACGGACGTCTGCCCCTTGATAGTTCACTGGTGTCTCCGTCTAGCTGTGTGACAGGCTTTTTACTCAGATGGCTGCCACTGGCGCCGTTTTTGAGAGCAAGGAGATCGGCATGTCATGCAAAGGGGTTCACAAACAAGTCATCTCTGAAATCCTGCAGACAAGCACTCATCAATTAGCCTGGTCTTAGATGATAACGTAGTTTTTGTCACTCACTGTTACATCACAATCCATTTAATTTACAAGCGGCGGTGCACGCAGTGTAATGAAAGCAACAAGGATTCATCCTGTCAGTGTCTCTTATTGTTTTAAGTATTACCATAGAAGATTGTGAAAGATTCAACGCAGCTCGGCTCTAAACAAACGTGTGTGCTACATCCATGAGAAATCATTCACAGCCATCGCTGTGTGCGCACTTCGTGAATTCCCTGGCCTTTCAGGGGAAGATGCCACTTTGAAGAGCTCTTAGACAGAATAAGAATATGCAATATTTTCGCTCACAGTCTCACAGCAGGTTGTGAGTCTTAACCCAACGGGAAAGAGGGAAGGTTCTGAGATCTCCTTATATGATACTTGAAGGTTCTAAGATCAAATTCCTCCGAGCCATATAGAGGCGTGTGAAGGGAATACTGAGATGAGCTCCGAGGCATCTCTTTCCCCCCTGCACATGACTAGTGGAGTGTGGGATTCTCCGGCTCCTCCACACAAACAGATCCATCTGACATGACAGACCTTAACCCCTGAGGGCCCACTTAACTCACAGCCACATTAATTGAATCTGGCCCTTGTGAAAGCACTCGAGAAACCCTACACCACACGATCCAGTATGGAAAAAGGGCGGATTTGGAGCAAAAGAGAATGCACATCACGAGCTGAGATTTGATGTGTTCTGAAGTCGATGGAGCAGACGACTGTGATGTGTGCTCCTTAGATCATTAGGTTGAATCAGCTGAGATTCATTTGCAAACGCTGCTTTATGGGGCAATTCTCACAGCTAGCTGGTTGCGTCTCGCTGCCTCTAGTTCCTGCCGTCTATCTTGTTTCTGCTCACTTGCAGGCGGCTTCAGGTAATGGAGAGGTATCCTGAGCATACTTCTTGTATCCATGTACCTTCGAGGATCACCGCGGAGATAAAGTTGACCTCTCGGTATCTCCACTTCGCAGGTAAGGGAGGTAACATGGCGATAGCATGTAAGCGTGCATGTGTGTGTGCAGAGAGGAGAAGGCACACAAAGCAAACACGCAAGTCTCTGCAAACACATTTCTTCCGTTCACCTCAATATAACCCCTGTGTTTACACCGAAGAACAACATTTTCACTCTGTCTCAATCCGTCTGAGGATTAATTCACTGGATAGAGGCTGATAATACAGACCTACAAAAAATCTGGGGCTCCTCCTTTTACAAATGTCAGATAAAGTCATCATCATCATTTTATTACACAAAGCCGATTACTCCTCCAGCCAGGCGCGTATAGGGATAAAAGTGGGGATCGGGTGGAGAGCCCTGACACAAATTGGATTTCCGCTCTCCTATATCCTTAAATATAGATTTATTATCCATTAACCCACCAGTATGCTGGGCTGGTTGCAACACGGGGATTTACTCTAATGAATAGAAATCATGCATTTACAAAAAAAAGTATTATTTACTTTCAAGGGCTTGATTGAATTTAGAGCATAAAAAATTTAAATGAGGGAAAAGGTGCTGGGAAAGTCCTCTTTTGTTACAATCCAGATGTTGCCTGAGCTTAAAATTGTATTTTCTCCAAAGCAATATAGAAAACAGACGCCATCCCTTATGAAAATGTCACATGTCAAATGTTCCTTTTCACATGCAACTGGGCATTTTCGCACGTTATCAAAAAAATATTATTATGTTGACATTTTCACACATAATTGGCATTTTTCACACCTGGATTAGAATTCCTACATGTGAAAAACAAAACACGGCACATTGCTTTGTTACATTTGAATCTCAGTTTCACATGTGATCGGCTGTCTCTCAACTGATCTTCAAGATGTGAAAATAAAGTACACCTGTTATGGTTTTCCTTAAGTGGTTTATATACAGTATGTTCTTGTGCATGTAAAATATCTTGAAAGTTAAAAGCTCCTCTCTCCAACAGAAAACACTGCTCCTGAAATGCCTCATCAGCAGCCTTGCCTATAATTCTGTGACTTTGTCACATCCAACTACGTCACCATGTCACACATTAGCAGGAATAATTAGCTAGTTTGGCTCATAAGAACTGATTTGGCACAACTGCTCTGTTGTTGTTTCTGTGCTGGGTCAGGCGTGTGTGAGCTGACCAATCAGAGCAGACTGGTTATTTAGGACAGGGAGGCCTTGAAGAGAAAAGAGCTAAAACATGGCATTCAGACAGAGGGGGCACCGTACAGTATGAGAAAACTGACATGTTTTTTGAGCATTAGAGCATGTAAACCTATTCTAGTAGTATCCCAAAATAAGATTATGGACCTGAAAATTTGCATAATATGTCTCCTTCATTTAACACGTAATTGTTTATTTTCACATGTGGACACAAAACATGAAATCAGATGAAATGTACATTTGAATTCAACATTTTCAAATGGGACTGGCTATACTTACATGTTCAAATAAAATGACGTCACCTTTTCACACGTGAACTACAAACATGCACACGTTGGCTTTTTTCACATGCTAGAATTCCATATTCTCAAGTGTAAGTACATTTATAGGATAGTCTACAACGCTACATGAGTCAGAGCTGCTTTACAGTGTGCGTGCGTCCGTGTGTGTGCATATGCATACGTTTTGCATGTTTATGCTGTGTGTGACTGAACATGCTCATATTGTACACATATCGAAGTGTGTTTTTTCTTTGTGCGTGCGCGCGTGAGAGTGTCACAGTTTGTCTATTCGCATGTCTTCGTGAGAGTGCGCATGTATTGAGGGTCAGAGTTTGTTTCTGTCCCTGGCTGGTTGCTGTTGGCAGGATTAGCGACAGGACAAGATGTTCAGTAAAAGCCTTCAGCTAGCTACGCCAAACATTGCATAATGCTCCATTTAGCACAGCACAAATTTGAGGATTTACTCTCAGACCTCTGACCTATCTGTAGGCCCTTTCTGGATGGATGAACCTAAAATGCGTTTTAGCAGATGGATAATGTTTGTGGTGATTTTCCTTGGCTTAGTGGCTAAAATATGTTTTTGCTTCGCCTGTGAGCCCGTTGTTTCTGTTTGTATCACAGATAACAGACGAGCCTTGTGGAGTAGGCGCACGTATGCATGCTTTGCTCAACACCACGTAGACGTTGTGTATGTCAACAGCGGTATGTGTATTGCGTGCAGCGTTTGACTCTTACCTCTTGGAAAAACACAACATTCGTCATTCATCATTAAACATGAATCACAGATGTGTGAGGAGGAGTGAGACTGAGTGGGAGACTCTTCACTCTCAATCACCTGACAGTGGAAACTAATGTTTGACTTCTTCTTGTCTCTGCAGTGCTGTGCAAAGTGATAGGCAGAGGGAAAAAAAGACTAGCTGAGCAATAATTCAAAAGTGTAACCTTGGGCTATCTGAGGACTGTTCAAACACTAGAGCCTATCAGGCTCAGTAGAGTCAACACAGGCAACAGGCATGTTGAAGGAAAGAGGTGATTTTTCTGTATTTCCTGGCAGAGGGGTAGATGTATAATTCTCACATAAAGAGGCTTTTGCCGATATGAAAATGCCTCACGCTGCAGGAACTCTATGTGTATTTTGCGTAAGTGTTAAAGGATACTGTTCTGCTGGGGCCTTCACTTCCCCATCATGATTTGCTTTTACTGTATAGCACTGTGCCTTGTCCTCTCCTCACTTACTCTCATCTCCCCCTCTCCGTCTTTCTTAGAACCGCATTTCTGTTTGTCACTCCTGCCTCTCGCCATGCCATATTCTCCTCTCCACACATTATCCCAACCCCGGGTACCTGGCTTTCTCTCTCCTCCGCCGCTGTGCTCGTCTCCCTCTCCATTTTTCTCCCCCTCCCTCCCTCCTTCGCCTCCCTCCCTGAGATGACTCTAAGTCATCTTCACACAGAACTACTCTCATCTCCTCTCTCTCCATTCCAACCATCTCTTTATTGACTTCTACTTGTCCTCCCATCCATCCTTTCCATCTCTGCAGGCTTTTAGAGTGAATGATACAGATAGATGCTCTCTGCACCCTTTCTCAAAGCTCTCACACACAATCAACAGCTCCTGCACTCAGCGGTCTACCCCTCATCTCTCTCCCTCTTCCTCTCTCTCAAAAAAGCAGACACACAAACACGCACACACTCCGACGCCGCGCAGGTCTCTTTACACCTGGTCCATCTCAGATCGGAGAGGTGCAGGTTGATACAATGGGGCAGCAAAACACTCGTTTTTGTGAGCACCGGCTACAGGGACACAGTTTCACCTCCATCACCTTGATAAAAGAACCAACACGTACGTCACCTTTGATTTTGGCAGTGCGGATGAATCTTTGTTATATTATGCAGTGGTGAAGGAAGTGTTCAAAAGTACATGTGTGTGGAAAATGTATTTAAAGTACCAAATGAGTCATTGTGCAGAAGAACGGCTTCTGTCAAGATTATAATGAATGCTTTTATTGGATTATTATTACTCATGCATCAGTTTGAGTAATCACACATTTAATTGGTCATTTGCACTACTGATGCACAATCTAAACTGTAATGGATAAGTTCACCCAAGAATAAAAAGTCAATCCACTCACTCTCACGCCGATGGAAATTTGGAGGTTTTCTTAGTCCACAAAAACATTTCTGGAGCTTCACAGCTGAACAGCGTTGCAGCGTTCTCCTAAACAACTAAAGAAGATGAAGACTCGTTTTGAAATGTAAAGAAACAATAGAGAAAAAACAAACCAAAAAAAAACAAAATGGTTCAAGACAGGTTGTCTGACGTAATGCAAATCTCTTGAAGGCCCGAGATCCCAAAGTGATTTGAAAACACACCATTTCAAGCCAAAGTTGTCATCATAGCTGGTAAACTAAAAGTGTTCGTGCACACCTCGACTGAGTCTCTCAAGCTTCAGTGTGCACCGAGTGTGTAAATAATGTCTTCTCATATCAGTTTGGGATCATTTGTAGACTTAGATTGCACCGTATGAGATGTATGGAGCCATTCTCTGTTGTTTGTCCCCATCTACTTCAGTTGTTTAGGACAATGCTGCAACGCTGTTTAGCGGTTCTTCATTTTGGGTAGAACTTGTCCTTTAAGGTGCTCGCTGCATTACAACTTATGAGCTGCCCTGTCCTGAAGAGGAGCGAAAGATATATATATTGACTATGTTATAGTCACATGTGCATGTTTATCAAGCATTACATAGAAAATTCCAAGTGTTGCGTGATATCTTGGAGAACCTACCAGGGAATGGGGAGGGTGTGTGGTTTGATGAGGTGCCAGCAACTCCCAGAACCTAAAATGTGAAAACAAATTAGATACAGAATTTCACAAGAGAGCTTTTTCTTTTTGCAGGATTATACATTTATCATAATGTTTTTCAAGGTTATATTAAAAGAACAAAACAAGCCAATAGCAAAAAACAAACACACCAATTCTTGAATAAAGGCTTTAAAGTATTCGTCCTTTGAAGACACAGTAAAAATAGTCAGCATGTCATTTTTTCCTAATTTCCATGAGTAATTAAACCGTTACTAATGTTATTTTTTTTCTAGGTTTTCTTAAGCGTTTTCAGTTCTAGTTATGGAGGCAGCAGACAATCCTGTCAGACCAATACAAATGAATAAATACGTGAATAAAAAGGTTTTGAAAATATCTATCAATAGCTCACTTTTGTCCTGGCATCTCCTTTTCACTATGGCAATGCATCATATTTTACCAGCTCATCACTGGCTCTAAATGCAGACCAGAGTAGCTGTCAAATAGACTGTCAAGACCCAAGACTCACTTGTTCAGACTTCACCTCGACCCCGCATAGCATGACTCCCTCCCAACCCCCCTAAAAAAACCTTTAACATATATGTACTTGTATGTTCTTACCCTCAGCACTTAAATCGTAGCACTTATGTACTGAAGGTATCCTTGATGAATAGCAGCTACTATGCTCAGACAAGGGCTTGAACATTTTTTCTATTTTTTCTTTCTTACTTTATCAACGGTGATACGGTGTGGTTTCTTTTCTTGTGACAAATGTACTTCTTGTAAGTCACTTTCGACAAAAGCGTCTGCTAAATGCCCTAAATGTAAATGTAAATGTATAGTAGTATAAGTATAAAGCGGCATAAAACTGATCTTATGGTTCTTTCAGTACAACTATATTAGCTCCACACAGCCCTTATCACAGGCAAATACTGTTATGCTGTTATAGCTACAAAATAACAACGCGAATACCTGTTTATATAATTGAGTTCATTACATCTCTGTGTAAATGCTGCTTCTGTGAAAAGCTATAGTGTTCAGCTGAGCTTGGAGAGCTAATGATGAAACCCCCAAAGAAAACTCAGGATATAAATGTGTGGTTGTGTGTGTTTGATGGCAGGTGTTTATTATGTCGGTGGTTGCCAAACGAGCTGCAGAACAGATGAAAACGAAGCATTTACTTACATGGTGCTGTTACATGGTCCGATGAAGTTGAAGTTTGTACAGTAACCCTCCACATGCTTTCTAAAGCAACCATATATGCTATTATTTGTACAGTTATGGTGAGTGTTAGGCCCCCTGTACCTGAGGTCACTGTGTCATGATGTAGTGTACCGTATATCTATGTCTCACGTTTCATCCAGTGACCTGTTTGTTAACAGCTTTGTACCGAATGATTACAGTGTGATTCCCTTTGTATTGATTGTATTCGAGCACGGGGCTAAAGGACACCCTGATTAAAAGAGGTGCGCCCTGGATTTCTATTTCCCAGACAGCTGAGCCTGCAGAAGGTTGAATTATCATGTCTCCCCACTAAAAACACCAGATTATGACTGCTCTGTAAAATAAAGACACCACACCCCCTTTCTTCTTCTGTCTTCCTTCACTTACATGCATTTGCACACACACACACACACACACACACCCCTCCCGCCTTACACCATAAGCTCCTGTGGTACACATCAAGCTGCGATGATGAACGAGCACTCTGTCTTTTACAGTGTGATAAAGCCTCCTGTCTGGGCTCAGATACGAAGGTTATTGTTGGAACACCGTAACCTTTTATTTCAACTGCCGTAAAAAGAAATCAATTAAGAGCTGGGTAGGATCCTGCCTCACTTTTAGCACGACTAATCACATTTTTCTCACCCACACTTGAGTTTTTTTTCCCCTTCCTATTTTCTTTCTCTCCGTTGCATTTGTCTCTTCTAATTTCATCTCTTCATTTCTTCTTCATTCTTTCCCGCTCTTTCTCTCTCTCGCTCTCTCTCTCTCTCTCTCCCTTTCTGTTTAATTTGTAACAGCAGGAGCAGTCAGAGCTCCCATTTAACCCTACGCCTGCAGCTTTAATAGCTTTAATCACTGCCTTCACCATGGCAACCTGTCCGGACAACCAGTCAAATCTCACCAGCGGTATTTTCTGAATATCAAAGCCCACACCCGATTCCATGGAAAAAACACACTTTAAGGAGATTTCAGTCAAAGTGAAGATTAAGGTAAACAACGAATTAAAGAGTTTGAGCGAGAACAGTGATGGAATATGGTTAAAACCGATGACAGATCTCCGAGGACATTAATCATTTTCAGACAAATCCTCCACAATGACGAGAATTTCATGCTGCTTCGCATGTTGCACCTGCAGAAGATGACAATAATCCACAGCAAAAGCCCAGGGAGGGAAACTGAAGCACAAAACCCTAATTAAAAGCAAACATGTTGCAGAAATAGTAGATGTGTTCCCAGTACTCTACGATCAATACCACAGCGTTTCTTTTGGACACGTACTGTAGGTGTCCCAAATAGTGCATCCAATCCTATTTGTCTTCTCTCTGACTGCTGTGGCTGCTATCTTAAAAATAAGTGATCTATCCTCAAGATACACAATTTGTCCTTTCAAGGTCTCAACCTCTCTTAGCCAAAATATTGCTGGGCCAAGAAAAATCAATGCAGGACTACTTTTTGGAGAACAGCACAGTTTTTTGTCAAATCAATAATACAGAGTAGCCTATTGAGTTATTTCCATTTAACGAGTTCCACTTTTCAAAATACACAATAATGACCATGAAAACCGGAATTGTACAGTTGAGTTGCTTGACATTTTGAAGTGTGGTTATTCTTGCCAAACTTTGACAAGTTTGCCAAAATCACTCTCTCGACAATTGTTGTCAAACTGTGGAGCTCTGGGGGAATCTCAGATATGAAAAAAAAACAAAACATATGGTAATACAGTCAAAATACTCCAGAATTTCAATGAAAGTGCTTGAACTGAAGTGTAAACATATCAGTCACATTGTATACACCATCCATATGAGCTAAACTCACACTGTAATGGGCCTCATTCACACGGCGGCCACTTTCTTCTGACATCATGCTCGGGTTGGGAAGCTTGTGTGTTGGGATAATGTTAATGGTAAGCTAACATTAGCGTTCAAAAACTTCCTAGCTAACATTATTGTTTAAATATATCCAGTGCATTTCACTACCAGGCTTAAAGAAACATGTCCAAGATATGGTATATATTTTAGAACTGATGTATGCCTTTCCTATGGTATTGTTTAAAACCATCACACAGTGACATTAGCTAGGAAGTGGTTGAATGGTGACGGAACAGAAGATAGCTGGTTATCAAATATGCAGTTTTACCTTGAAAAATGGCCTGATGTCCCTCAGGATTTTCACTATGCACTGTCTTTTCCGGTTGCTGATCAATCAGGAAGTAGTGAAATTAAAACAATTTGACAGATTCCCAGGTTAAATGAATGTTAAGTGCGGAGGATATTTCGAGCAGCCTTGTTGAACAGAGAACAAGTGCGAGTAGCCAGTTTACCTGCGCCGCTGAAGCCTCCGTAGCACCTGCTAACGTTAACAGCACTCAGGCCAAAACAGTACGTTTTAGGTGAATGATATTTTCTGAGGTGGTACACTGAGTAAAAAGTTTGAGAAACACTGGTATCAACAGTAAATATGAAGCTACCACCAGTCGGTTAGCTGACTGGAAATGGGGGAAACAGCTAGTTTAGCTAAGAGGTATGAGTAAAGAGTGCAAAGCTAATGGTAGCTAGCAAGAAAGTTGATCGTAATTTAACAACGAAACTACTTGAAATGTTCTATATAAACCACATTTGATTTCTCGATAATTGACTGAGTCGAGTGCTCCAGCTCTTGTGGCAGCTGTAAACATAACCTTTTGCAATATAGTTCAGATTATGTTTTTTTGTGTAGCATGTCTTGTCAGAGCACACAGTTGAGAAGGTCACAAACAAAGCAACCTTATGCAGAATTATTCAGAATTTCCGCAGAAGTATAACTGTGACTGCTGTTCTAATTTGCAAATATACCTGTTCTCTCCTCACTTTCCATCCCTCCACTTTCTACCATTTTCACCTCATGCCATCTAAGCACAATGAACCCCGTAACTTCTCTCTCTCACTTTTTCCTCCTGTTTTTCTCTCCTTTTTCTCGGTGTTAGCTCAGCCAGCAAGTCCACGCACTGCCCTTGGGTCTGACGAGAAAAAAAACAAAAAACAAGCAAATTTTGGAAATCTCCACCTCTTTTGTCGACTCTCCAACCTGCACATTCTTTTTCAATTCCGCTGCCATGTCAAAGGAATTTTTGAAGACTTCTGAATGCGCCGTGCTGAAATGCTTCCTGACCCCCCCTCCTCTTTGGAGCACCGCATTTCTGTTTATCATTAACTCCTGTTTTTGTCCCTGCAAAACTCTCCTCTCCTCCACCTTAATTCTCCATTTTTTCCTCGTGTGCCGGGCCTCTGTCACTGGTGTGCTCGCTTATTCCCTCCTTATTCTCCCTACCTCGCTATCCCTGTCATTCCTCTACCCATGTCTCCCGGAGGGTAGCAGGAAAGAGAGGTTTTAATTAGGTGAACACATCTTAGCTCCAGGGGAACCAGAGATGGCACGCTGACACACAGCCGCTACTTAGGCACCCTGACCCAGCCGAGGAATGTGGCGATCGGGGCGGAGAGCCTCATCTCACCCATTCCCCGGAGGCCCTGGCACTGCGGCCTCGGCATGGTTCCCAGATCTCTCCATCTTGTTTGTGTCAGTGTTACTGTACAGATTCCCATCAGCGGCAGTAATGGTTGTCTAATAGGGCACTCCAGCCCTGCCTGTGGACGGTAATGAGGACGGCAGCCAGCCCGGCACAATCGCCCTCGCTCTATGCTGCATGCATGTGTGTGTGCCTGTTTTTGGCACTTTCATCCGGGAGGGAGCAATCTCCTCTGCGTACAACCCCCGCCATTCCCTTTTTTTTTGCCCTCACTTCCTATCTTACACATAAACAGTCCCGGACTAATTCCATCAGTCACCCTGAGATTGTATTACATAAGCGGGAGTCAAAGACTCGGTGGGAGTTTGGCCTTGGGGTAAATCTGTTTGCTCTACCTTAGATACCCCATGTGATAGTCAAGGGGGGAACAATTACATTGTAACCTGCAGCGCTGCAGAAGAGTGCTTATATTTCCCCTTTCATCTCGTTCTCTGTCTTTTCCCTGCTCTTACTCTTTCTCTATCTGTCTTCGTTAGCATCACAGTACGGCTGTATTTATCGTTCTTGGAGAGGATCAGTGGCCTGCCTAGGGGCTGGTATGATGAAGTTAAAAACCCGCAAACACGCACACACACCCAGACTCATGCACAGATCCCGTCAGGTCCTGTACGTGACGCGACTCATACATACACACACAGACCCTAAGGGTATTGGATCTAATGAGGACACTGGTCTCGAGCAGGGTTACCATAACAAGCTTTGTACCGCGTGTGCGCTCAGCTACACGCGGCTCCCACACTGTCCTTATCAAGTGAAAAAGGCCCTTTGAAGCAGGAAAGGTACCATTAGCTGGCCTGCAATCTGCCCATGAGAGAAAGATGGCAAAAGGCAAAAGAAAGATGAGGTAAGCAAGATCAAGAGATGTATAAGCAAGGCTTTCATCTCAGGGTTTTCAGGTACCTTCTTCATTCTGTTCACGTCAAAGGCTATTGGCAGAGGCCCTTTTTTGCTCACACCAACTTGCCGGCTCAATTATGAAACCCAAACATCAAAACAGTGTTTTTTTTTTTATCCCTTGACAGCTGACTAAACTGATACAAAGCAATCTGCTGTTCCTGATTGGAAAAGCGCTGGTCCTGATTTGCATTGAAAGATATGTAAAGCACTCTTTTCAGCCACTTCCAGCTTTTTATGACTTTTGTTTTGGGGTATGATTTCTCTAAATGGAGACAAACGTGGCGAGACGAACCAACCAACAACATGAATTTCAAGTGGACGATTTAAAATGTTCACCGCCCGCAGTCGGTAACATGTAAAGAGCCCAAGCTAAAGCCCTTTAGTCACTTCACTCTATGTAAACTCTCCCCTCTG
>OMLP01017228.1:0-17519 GCA_900302685.1 Spondyliosoma cantharus
CAAATCTCTATTTTTAAAACACTAAGAAGGCTCGACACAACATGAAACTTTGCTCGTAGCATCATCAGGGTCTCTACACATGAACACGAGCATTGAGAACATTGTTTGTGTACACAGAGTTTACTAAATAGCAGCCTGCTCCTCTCTGTCTCTTGTCGCCCTTTCGTCAAGCTCTTGGATCTCGTCGTCTGTAAGCTCAGGCTTGAAAAGGTACGGACGTCCATCGAACTCAAACACCTCGCCCATTAAATCATATTCTTCATACCCAGTCATGTCTTTAGGTGTCTCCTCTCGGTCTTCATGCTGTGCCTGTGCCACTCAGGTCACCGGGAGCATACTGGCTTCCAGCAACAACTATCCATGTGAGATATCACGTGACTTTTCCAGCTTTTGATTGTAGTATTGTTTCTTATATGAGGCTTCGTTTTCAACTTGAAGGTCAATATTGTTTTTCGCTAACGACAAAACAACGAATTATCCGTGCATTCATATGCTATTCAAAATCCTGCTATTTAGTAAACTCTGTGTACACGAACAATGTTCTCAATGCTCGTGTTCATGTGTAGAGACCCTGATGATGCTACGAGCAAAGTTTCATGTTGTGTCGAGCCTTCTTAGTGTTTTAAAAATAGAGATTTGTGATGCTAGCTTACGAGTGCTCTTGCACTCCCATTGTAAATGAGCTTGACCCAAAAACGAAACTACCGTAAATCTTAAAAGTGCGTCTTTTGTCATAATTATGCTTTTACATGACGGTTTGACTCATATGCATTCACAAATAAAGCCTAGGTTGCATTTTGGCGAGAGTTTCGCTTTAAGTGTTTCCATTCACCCATGATGTGTGATGCAACTTGTTTCTCTGTCTCCAGATTGGCACAGATGCTTTGTGCATTCAGTGATGACTGAGATCTCACATTTTTTCTTTGAGATTTGAGGTTTTAATGAAGCCCTGGGCACAAGCAAAAAGGCAGCAGCAAGATATAGACAAGCCTGTCTGGTGTTGTAATCCTGTCGAAGAAAACAAGTTTTTATCAACTTGGATTTGCAATGCACTGCGGTGAAGATAATATAAGAAAAGAATACATAAGAGCCTTCACAGTTCGGTTTTCCATCAAAAGATGAGAGTCAGGATCCGCCATAGCTACAACAGAAAAAAAGCATTTGACGTCACTTTATATGTTATTTATTTTCATTTGACCTTAATTAACCAATCAAGTCAGAAGGAAATTCCTTTAAACAATGGATGCCTGGTAAAACGTCTTGCGAATGTCAACACACCCACCGCTTGCATACAAGCACATGGCATAAGCATTACATAAATGACATACGAGCACACAAGCAACAGGCTCATACTGTTGCTACTGTAGCAGGCAAATGTTTAAGACAATAGAATGAAGGAACATGAGCATCATACAAAAGCTGTCAGATAAACAAGAAAATCAAAACAGCGGCAGCAAAACTTAAGAAATATACATGTGAACAGGAAGCAGCAGACAGACAAATGTTTAGAAATATTGGTGGGTCGAGAAACAGCTGCATGTAACGTCTTACATGTTTTAATACATCTAAAATCTACCTTGGCGTGCTGACAACAAATCTGTTTGAAGCCACCTGCTGCATACCTCTTCATGCAAAACTGCATGTTGCGTTAGTCCCTCTCTCTCAACACATCATCATCATTTCCCAACCTCAGAAGCACCAGGCACCCAGCAGCAGCTGTAGAGCATAAGTTGCCACATCAGAGGCTCTTCCAGGGAGCTGACAGTCACCAGCATCTTGCCATCAGGTGAAAAAGTGGCAGAGCATGAAAGGCATTAGATTCTATCCAGATCAACAGGAAACTTGAATAGGGTTAGAATTTACATTGCTGCCTTTCCGTAAACAGCAGAGGTAGACAATTTTAGCATTAGCCTTAGAGAGTGAGTCAGAAATATCCCTAAAACCTCACCTTTAAAAACAGCTCAGATGCCTTTACTTATAGCTGTGAAAGCGAATATTCACCTTTTAATTTTTTAATTTGTGGTTGATATGTTTATCAGATCTTCTGTGCATCATCAGCTACCTGATAACAGTGTGCGGCAAACAGATTTAACACATGAAAGTGTTGTTTGTGTAGAGCAAGTTGGAGCCATTGACAGCTATTCTCAGCAGTAACTTAGAAGTGAATGTGCAAGAGAAGTGATTATTGATCTCATCGATCTGGCACGGTGAAATTTACGCTCATGCTTGCTGTTGTTTTCTCTCAGATGTTAGAGCTGCTGGAGCTGCAGTGTCTCTATATACCACTGACAGAGTGCAGCAGATCTCTCTTGCCTGCTGTGTTACATGTGACTGTATAGATAATGCATACATTAAAGCTCAAGTAATGACAGTGCAGCCATGTAGTGACAACCTTGGGCCTTGGGCCTTGGGTCACAACATAATCATTGCAGCGAGTCGTAGTGGACACAGAGATTCATGCATTCTTTGTTGTAACTTTGATCGTCATCGATCGTCCATTGAAACACATTTCAACTGTCTGTCTGTTATTACTATATCGCACATCTGTGAAAATATAACATCTATTCATCAGATCGAGGCAGAGTAGCTCAACCTTTGCACCATTGTGTTTTATAACTGCATCAATTTTAGTTAGAATTAGAAATTGATAGATTGTAGGCCATTTGTCATGACTAAACTGTGATGCTTTTATCACTGACTAGTTTGACTATCTCCAAGTCCCTCTACTTTCTTTCTAATGCCAGTTGATTTGTATTCTCAGTACATTTGTCGAATTATTTCCAAGGCAATAAGAGGGGTTGACAGCAAGGACAGAATGGCTGACATTTGATTGACAGTGCAATGTTCCAGGAGAGAGGCAGGGAAATTATCTGAATATTTAACATATGGATTAATCCTTTTCTTCATGTACTCCAGGGTAACTTTGGCTGTGAACAAGGGGAGCAAAAATTGTTTCAACATTATTTTAGAAGCTTTGAGTTAATTGAAGCACATTGTTGTGTATCAACGATGCTGACAGGCTGTCAAAGGGTAAGTTCAATTTTGTCTGAATATCGTCAGGGCTTCAAAGTTTCAGTGAGTATTTCTTGCAAATCTTCAAAGCTTTGACAGCTATACGGTAACCTACGTCATTATTTACTCACTGCTATTACTATAACCACGAGTGTTATGAGAGTAAAGGGACAGCAGGGGAGACATCAGCCACTGTCTAATCCATCGCCGCCTCCAAACTCTCAAAAGGCAACTTGACGGGGGACCAAGTATTGAGCTGTTGTAGGAGGGTTGAGCTCAGAAACATCCCAACAGATTTGGAATTGGACATTAATGCCTGCAATGTTAAAAGCCTAAAAGCAAGTGAAGTATATTGTCTAAAAACTACTAGACCTATGTTTTATACAGTGTTGTAAAAAGTACCCAAAAGACATACATTAGTAAAAGTGAAAGGTTGAGTTGAAGTAAAGTTAAAGTATCTGATATTAAATGTCCTTAATTATCAAATGTATTTTTTGGGCAATAAGTGTATTCAACTATCAAAAGTAAATTATTCATAAACTTATATTTCCAACAATCTTCAAATACATAATCTTATTCAACCTTGTGGGGAAACACAGGAATCATCTAACACAATATCAGAGAGTAAAGAAGGAAAATAACTAGCTAGCTAGCCACTCAATTGTTGACTATTATTTTAAACCCTCACTCTTGAAGGGGCATTATTCATTTTCAGTGGTCGTTAAACAATATAGGCAAAAACTCACATGAAACTCTGCCTTTTGTTATTGTTTTGATTTAGAGACCCCTAGAGGCATATATTAATGTACATTTTATATAGAAACCTAGAAGATTTCTGATTGTTGCTAAAAGTAATTGGAGTAAAAAGAAACATTCACTTCATTTAGGGAAAAGAAGTTCACCTGTCTTGCTTATTCCCCATCGTTGCCTTTTGGCTTTACATCCTGTCGGTTTGATGTTTTAACAAGAGAGAAATCAGTTCACTCAATGAACTCGACTGCATTGAGCAGCAACACCTTAAGTAAGATGTAAGGGCATCTCAGTCAGCCGTCTAACTTCTCAGTCTCTCAAGCCATTGCTCTGTGTCTCATTTCCCAGAGTATTGATGTCTTTAAGTGAGCTTCCCAAGTGCCTGAAGGGAGTGGATCCTGTATAGATTGTTTTCAGGATGTTAGGACACAGCCGACTGGCGTAGCTCAACAGTAGACCCATGGTCATTCTTTTTAAATGTACTGGAGTGAAAGAATTTTCGATGAGAGGGTAACTGATACTGTCTGTTGTCCCTGACAAAGGAAAAAAAACATTAGTTGTTTGGTTTTAACTCTTGGTTTTATTTCTTGGAGCAACATGCAAGAAACAAAACACAGTTTTCTAAATGTATTTTTGTCCCTCAACTGAACATTATCTATATCATCTAAATCAAACCAAACCTGACAGTCTTGAATCTCTGAAGCTTCTTTTTTTAACTTTAACTTAGTGGATCTCCTTAATACAAACAAAAATTGTTTTACATAACTGTTGGGGAAAAAAAACTGTTTACACAAGAAAAAACTGTAATGATTCAGGGTAGTCTTTAAGAAGATGTGTGGACACAAACATTGGCTTTGTCCTTGCAGATGAAAAGCACTGTTTCGAGAAGAAGAACAAAAAAAGAGGGAGAAAGATTATTCCCCGTGAAAGGAAAGAAAAAAGAAAAATGGAAACAAAAGAAGAATCAATACTGTTGTTCTGCAGCATAGCCATGCAGGGAAGTGAATTGGATAGAGAGCCTGGATGGATAGGTGTAGAAAGTCACTGGAACTGGGAACCAATTTTGTGTTGCTGGCCTGCTCTTAAATGCTGCAGTGGACTCCTGCCAGGATCTCCCTCCCCCTTCAGATCAGTGGTGTTTCCTTTGTCAACCTCTACTGGTTTCTATTGAATTTCACTGAAAATTGGCTCCCCGTTTGACAACTAAGTCAGATTACCATTCTTGTCTTTCACAGGCCACTTTCTGGCTCATGTGCTTCTGTTGAAGCTAATCAAGTTATGGCTCTGACTGCAATCTTGTAGCCTATTAAATGCACAGTATGTAGTTTTTGCTGGATTTAGTTTGATGATTTTATGAAGTTTCATGAAATCATGGGATGTGTAGTCTTCATTGTCAAACAACCACCATTGCCCATGAAAATCTCACGTGATTATGCCAGAAATGTCCATGGACCCTCTGTCTGAAACAGCATTTTTAGCTCCTGTCTATTCAAGGCCCTGGTCCTGAAAAGCCTATTCTGCTCTGATTGGTCAGCTGACACAGGCCAGCACTGCTCAAAGTGTCTGGTCAGCTCTGCTTGTTTTGTTTTGTTTTGTTTTTTTAACATCCAGTTAGTTCTAAACCAAAAACATTATGTCTGCATATGTTAGAGAAGGAATATGATCCACGGTTTTTCATAATATGTGCCCTTTAAGGTTCTATTTCCATTTCATTGAATTCCCTGACTTTCTTCCTCACTCTTTGACATATCATGTGGTTTGACTGTGGCTCTGGAATCAGTAATTGGAAGGTTGCTGGTGGTTTGATCCCCTGGCTCCCCCAACTGAAAGTCAAAGTAAGCAAGATACTGCACCGCAAATTGCTCCTGATGAGCAGGTCAGCACCTTGCCTGTTAGCCTCTGCCATCAGTTTATGAATGTGTGTGAATGGGTGAATATAACAAGTGTTGTAAAGGGCTTTGAGTGGTCAGTAGATGGGAAAAACGCTATAGAGATGCAAGTCCATTTACCATTTACCATGTCATTTTTACCTGAAAGTTATAGTGACAGAAACCCAAATGAACCCCCCTGAGACTATAGTTGGGTTGTTTTTAAATATTTTAATATGAAAGTGTTGATTTGTTGTTAAGGCATGACGCACAAACACCTGTATTTACTATATGCCATGTACTCTTTATAAACACAATTATGTAATTTGGATTTCCAACATGAAGTCAGATTAATTCTGCACCTCGATGGCTGTCTGTGGTGTGTAAGAGCTGGTGGATTGATTGGATTTTCCCTTTTTAGTTTTCATTCTTTTTGAGTAGTAATTTAACAGAGGAACAGATGTTAGGTTAACGCAGACAAGGATAGAACAAATATCCCACCACCTGGTCAGTCGCTCTTACTGGATTCAATTCAAAACATCTACATTCATAAGCATGCAGAGACAATCTGGCAGAGGCACGATCTCAAGAAAACATAATGGTCTTACCCAACTGAATAAGGGCTGTCGGTGATTATAGAAGAGCCTGCAAGAGAAGTGCCTGGGTATAGAAGCTGGGAGAGTGCTCTGGAGAGTGTAGGCAGCTGGAATGCAGTAATTAGTCAGTGAAGCTCTTTGTGGTTAAGGGGCAGCTGACCGCTGGCTTTGCTTGCTTAAAAGAATGACAGAGGTTCTTCCCTCTCTCAAATATGACTGTGATTAACATCAGCAATTACCTGCAGAAATAGCACCCCCTTTCTTCTTTCAGACAACGAGAAAGGAATATATAGCCTCTACCATAATGGGCTTTCTATGATACAGGGTACTCAGGCCCGACAATATAGTGTCATGGATTGCCATTTCAAATGTATATTCGACTTTATGTTACCTTCCTCGTCCCACATTTCTCATTTATGGTCTTGTCAATTAATCCTTCCAAGAAAGTTATTAAGAGTTTTGAAGCCCCGAAAATGACACAGCTGCCGCTTTATTTGTGGAGTTTTCAAGTAAACAGGAAGCCTGTTTTCCACAAACCCAAATTAAGAAAAACAACAGGCCAACGGTGTCAGAAGAATGCTGAGAATACACGAAGACAAGTTGTCCATTTAAACAAGAAATATCTTCCTTAAAAATAAAAATGCTATAACATTGAATGAACGATCTAACCTGATATTTGTGAAGGTCTAAATATGAGCTGTTTGATCTCAACATTTATGTCTGCTGTCATTTATGGTTGGGCTAATGAGCTAACCCCTCAACACCTTGAGAATTTGTTGATGTTTACCTCCTCAGAACTGGGTAAGGTGGGGGGAGAGGGGTTTAATATGCACATTAATGAGCATGTCGTGTGGACAGCATCTAATTACAATGACACATTTGGGGCCTCATTTGGTGATGGTGTCAGCAGTAACAGCCTCACGGCTATATGAGGGTTCATGTTAGTCTGAATTACCATAGTAAGTCCCTCTGGAAGTTCTTCTTGTCTAAAAGTGTACGTGTCTGTCAGAGAATGGAGGCAGAAAAGCTTTATATTTGTTTTCCTCCAACGTTGTGTTGGAGAGAGTTACACGAACATGTTCTTTTGAGCTGAGACAGGAAGGCATTTATCAGCTCCTCTGTGGGCTAACCTGAGATTTTCAAGATCAAGCCAGTGTTTTGGAAGATCTAATACTAATGGCATTGTTACTCAGGGTGTTGTTGTGCCTTTAGTGGTCTACCAGGGAATATCCTTGTTCATTACAAAGATCTCTATTATTTCATTCACAGCAAAAAGTAGAAATGGTAATGAAGGCAGCTATTAGAACAGGTCATATTTATATGAGCTATTATAAAAGTACAGGCTGCACTGTGTGCAGCAGTCTGTTTTTTAAGGTTAGAAAAAGAGACTTGCTGTGAGGTGACAGTGCTCACCTCCACTGTTTTCAAGTCATTGTTTCAATTTCATATTTGGAAGCAAAACAGGCATTGAAATCAGTCAAATTCAAATAGGCCCTTGAACAGTGCATTTTAGAAATTCCATTTAACCAACTTTAGCTCATACATGCAGAGGTACGGTGTATACAAGCATCTAAGTAGTTAAGTGGCAAATTATATACATTACATATAGGGCTGCTACTCAGTATTGTTAATTACTGATTAATTTCCCAGAGCCCAAAGTGATGTCTTCAGATTGCTTCTTTTGTCTGTCCAACAGTCCAAAACCCAAAGACTCTTCATTTACTATCATGCAACTTCTTTCAATCAACTAGGCAATTGATCAACTAATTGTCACTGCTGTAATTGCTACTTTGTAAATAAATAAATGAATAAATACCAGCATCTAACTTTATTGTATGTATTAATATATGTACATGAGTCCTTCGATGCATTTGCATTATTTAATTGCCTTCTCACTGAATTGTGTAGCTACATAAAGGACTTACAAGAAAAGATGCAGGCTCATACTGGGTATCGTGTTTAGGACAAATTTTGCTATGTGTGATATTTCATATATCAATCTGGAAGACACTTATTTCCGCCATCATGATGTTGACATTTTTTTTTTGTGATATGTCTCAACAACTATAAAATCGATTGCTATAACAATTGGTCCAACAATTATGAATTGTAATAATTTTGGTGATCCCCTGACTTTTACTCTAGTGCCATTTAAAAATGTCAGATATATTGGTTTATTACCAAATGCCTGGTAAACAGTGTTAAATTCCATCCAAATTACCTGCTAAACAGCAGCATGTCTTTGTAATGCTAGTTTAAGCTTAAAGCAGAAATATGCCTAAGGCCATGTTTAGACCAACTTAAATCCAGTGCAGAAAAAACAACCATCATTCATTAGAATGAGGCCAAGCCTGCTGCACAGGTGAGATAGTACAGGAAAGGGCTCCGGCAAAAACATTCCAACAAGGCTGTTTTTGATCTAAACAGATATATGAATTAAAATCTTTCTGTAGCCTTTCCGACAGAGTATCCAGTCATTGGATGTTTGTTGCCCTCAGTGGTCAACACATTTACCGTTTTGTAAGGCGCTCTGGGATCATTATCAAAACACATTTGCTGCAGTAACCACAGCCATCACGAACTCAATCAGGACTACAATCCAAAGGATTATGAATAACTAATTAATTAACTTAATAAGAGGCTTTGGAGGAACATGCAGTAGTGTTCCACAAATCAAACTTGCCGAGAAATGCCGAGAGAATGTGTTACTTTGTGCAAATGGTGAAGAGATGATTTTTGTATGTGGCAGAATGGGATTTTGAGTGCAAACTGAGTAAATCTAGAAAACAGATGAAGGTAACAAAAGATGTGAATGGAGCTGCAAGAGCAATTATCAAGTATTCAAAACGAAAGATATGTGTGTCATAAATGTGTCTGAGGGCACTGATGCACTAAAGCCTGAAGCTGTTTTTCCATGATGATTCATCGATTAAGTGTATATTAAGTTTAAGATTGGTTTGGATCATTGGATCATCACACCACTATAACAAGTTGCCTGAAGAAATCACAATATTATATCTTCTTTCACGGGTCATACAAACTCTAAAAGGTTGATTATTGATTCATTGAAAGTTCAGTTTTCAGAGGTTTCTAAGAAATCAAATTCTCATGCAGCTGTAGCATGAGTCACAAGTATTATGGGCAATTTAGCTGACAAACATGCTCCACGAAAGAAAAAGGCCAGGAATAATTATACTCCTTGGCTGAATAATGAGTTAAAATTCTTAATGGCAGAGCAAAATGCCATTCTAAGACGGCAAATGAAATGCTAGCAAGTTAAATAGTTCCTCTGACAGCGTTACATACGGCAAACTGCAGGATCGTCTCCAAGATTTAGATAAAGAAAATGGAAATCACAAACAAAACAGAATAACAAATAAACCAAAAAAATAAACATCAGCTTTGACTGAATCAGATAAAAGTCACCTGGCCTTTTAATGGGATTTGATTGAAATAATATTTATATTATTACCAGGCTTAACCTTTAGTTTGAAACTCATATGATTAAACATTACACAGTTTTTGAAGATTGTTCAGCAGATACTCTTTAAAACACAGTTGTTTAAGGAACGTTTAATCAAATTTAGTATGGAGTAAAACTGGCTTTGATAAGCAATAACACTACACTACAAGCTACTGCAAATCATTTCAACCAAAATGCATTCAACTTCTACTAATGTTGCTGTCTATCAGTGATGATAGTGCTCTCTGCCAGGCTGCTTTCTTATCCCTCTTAATGCCTATGCTTTTTTCAATGGATTCCATCTTACTTACATTACCCATAACTGACCATTAAGCTTCTGCATTAAGTTGCTTTCATAAGTAAATGCAGGATATCTGTTAAGTGTCTGCATCATCCGTTTAGATTCAGCTGTGCGTGAGTGGCCTGTAAGATATACACAAAATGTCTTGTTGATAGACAAGATACTCCACATGAGCTAGGACAAATGTATAACAATCTGCACTGTAATTTTACCTCCATATGAGTAGAGAAACATAGATAGTAAGTATTCATATGGACATTTTTATTTTTTGATCTTTCTTTATACTTCCGTCGTCTAAATGACAATTTGCTAAAAATGACAATAGCATCACCGAAAAGTCCCTCTGTCAAACGAAAATAAAGAGGAAAGTTGTGTTCTTTATCTCTTTATTGCTTAAATATGAGATTCAAGTGGTCATTTATCAGCTTCATTCTTCATTCTTCATTCTTTTTTTTTCTCTATTATTATTCTTCTTCATTGTTATATCTCAACTAGATTTTTTTAGCGGTAGTGATGCAATTTAATACGGTGATTTACTGGTACCGGCTGTTGTTAGTTCACCATCTTGGTTGATTGCATCTGAATAGATTATGATTAAAGAGAGTTAATTTGGAATAATTTGTCAGCCTGTTGATCTGCATTGTAAAGTTTATCTTTATTCATTTACTTACCTTACTCACCTATTACCTAGCTCTTCATTTACCTACACTAGCTCTTCATTTACCTACACGATGTTGTGCTTTTTGCAGTTACTGTAGAATTATTTTGATAATGCCGTGTTCAATAACGTCAATAGCAATAGGCAAAAACATTGCTTAAGAGAACCAATCAATGGATAGCCTCCCTGTTATTATGAGAACTGGAGTAAAGCCCCATTGGCTTTCAGTCATGCCTGCTATTGATTGTGAGGGCCATAATTTACCTTTGTCCCAAAGCAAGCTTTTCACCCCATTACGCTCTGCTCATAGCTCTTTGGCCAGAGCCAGTCTTGGTCTCCATCATCATTAACACCTGCATGGTCATTAAATTGAGCAGCCAGATAAAGGGACAAAGATTATAGATTACAACATTGCTCTTCACATCACCCTGGTTAATGATTTTTGTAAAGGTCTAATGGTTAGCATGGCAAAAGGCCAAACAGAACCAAAAAGTCACAAATGGCACCACGAGAACAAGTGTCAATGTGTTAGATTGTTTTGTACCTTCACCTTTGACATTCATTACAAGGCAGAGCCAGTCACTGATAAATGAGACCTGAAGTTGAGTATGCAGTTCATTCTCAAAAATGATCAAGTTGAAGTAATGCGGGATCTATTTACTCACCTGAAACACATCAGGATTTCCCGAATAATGACACAAGATCACAAACAGGTGGATGGGACCAGCAGGTGTATGTGCAGTAAACTGTGGGTGATTTGATATTTCTTAAAGCGGGACAGACCCCACCCCCTCAGATAGAGAAAATTAGAACAAAAATAACCAAGTCATTTTGTGGTAAACACGTCCTTAAATAACTGTCACAGTTGCTCTCATGGACTACTGTGACTATCCTCAGGCACTTTGGGATACGAGGGAGTTTTGTCACATTCTTTGGCTTTGAAGTATTTTTGTTTCTGATAGAAACTAGGGTTGAAGCCCAGGAAATGCAGTCCTGTCATTTACTAGCATTTCTTGTGAAAATCTCCTCAGTGGTAAAGGTAACTGTGGGAACTTGTAAATAAGCACCTGCGTACCCATACGTCTCTTTGTGTGCTTCTTTTCATAGACATAGCATGACACTTTCAAATACTGGACAAAACCTTTAATAATAAAAGCTGTTTTGTAATTGTTAATCCTGCATCTGTTTCTTCCAACTATACTATAGTGGTGGCTTATAGTTCACATGTTCAAAAATCAATGTTAGAACAAATATCAGCAAATCAAAATGTGAGTGGGGTAGTCAATTGAAATGAGTGTAAAAGATACTCTTAAAGCAAGGGGTGGTTGGTATGTTAATTTATAGGCATTTTTTGTTTTCTTTATAAAAAAATCTTGTAATATACACACATTTTTTTTAATCTGTCACCTGTTGCCTATCCAGTAAGCAGTAGCAGCAAACTGCCATTCAGCAGCTAACCCAGTTAACACAAAGCACATCCACAACAACATGCTGCAAGTCCAGATATCCCTTTTGGACCAAGGTACGTTCATGATGGCTGTTTTGCTTGTGTTCATATGAATGCGGCATTACTCAGAGTTGTTTAACTTATGTATCTATTGGACTAAAAAGCTAAGAAAGCCTGTTTAATGTAGCGAACTAGCCGCTAACGCACAACTCCCAGTTGGCCAGCCACAGGGTAGTGGGTGTAATCAGGCAGTGTGTGTTCATGTGTTTTGGAGGAGTGGCTCTGGACTGGCCTGAAGGGAGGTGATGGGATTTTTTGGCTGGCTACATTAAAAATGTAGCTTGCTGCTCAGTCTTACCAACCCCAGCTTTAATATAACAGCAAAATGGCCCACATAAATGTGGCTATACCTGAAACCACAGAAACAATTCAATACAATTGCTGCCAAAATGGTCACATCTATATAAATGTTTGCAGTAAGCACTGTCAAGCAGCACTTCAAAAAGACCATGCAACAACAGTGCATAACAATGCACTACACTATTGTTAGTCTTTGGTTTTGAAAGGACTCCTTTCAATGTTATGCATGCTGTTTTTTTTTTTAATTCTCCCATGAATCCATTAGATTTGTTAAGCTGGAGCATAGTGCAGTATAACACTTCAATTATACCCTATAGAAATGGGTTCTTTCCCAGGCAGTTGTCTGATGGATTCAAAGGTAGCTAAGGCTTAGAGCCATCCGTTCCTCAATCAATACATTCTTGTCTGTGAAGCACTCCTACCAAAATGGCAACTGATAGCCTGAACAGTAGAGCACCGGCACATCAGGAATTAAATTAGGGTCCTCATCTAGATGGACTTAGCCCCCATGTATCATTCAGCAGTCAAATAACACGCAGAGCAGCTTGAGAAAAGGTCAAGCTTACGTGATTGCCATTTCTCACAGTCTAATCCTCCGCAAACTAAGTGCGACCTCTTGTCAACAAAAACCAAGCTGAATGAAAATGCTTGTGTTTTAATGAAGACGAAAGGAGAGCTATTAGGCTGTTGAGACAAAAGAAATATGAATATTATTTTATTCCTGTATGTATTTAGGTGTGTGTAAATAGCTTGAAAGAGTATATACACAAGCACTCCTAGTCACAGTAGTCTGGTACAGGAGATTATAGATATTTACGGTTGCAGAAGTGTTGTTAAGCTGTAAAAATTTATAAACAACAAAGGTTATAAAACTGTGGCCTCAACTAGCTGTGCAGGCTTGATCACTCTCATCTTCAAGGTGTAAATGTGTAGACAAAAGATGTTTCAACTGGCATCATTTTCTCCTACCACAATGACACTGATGTCTCATTGAATGTGAGTAATTTTAAATATGGTAATAACGCAGCTGACCAGCTGCAAATTAGTAGTGTTTGACAATACCAAGCCCTAGACTGTGTCAATACAGATTAAAGGAAATTGTAGATTTGAAATACAATAATGATAAATAGTCTATTTCTTCAAGACTGAAGAATTTGTATGAAATATTCAACAAACAAAAAAACAGCGCAACCACAAACAAGGAGAATAACTGGGTCCGCCCCCAGTTAGCAGTTGCCAGTCATCGATTTAAGAGGTAGCTTGACTTTTGCTGCAGTGAAGATTCAATCCCCTATTGATCCTCAAAGTGTCAAGTTCTTGTCAAGGAGGTCTACACCACTTCCTGATGCAATGCCTGGGCAGGGCAAAGAATAAGTCTGAGCAAAGCAGAGGGAGGGAGAAAGAGAGAGGGAGGCTGAGGCTATTGTGTGTGCATATGTGTGTGGGTGTGGGGAATGGAAGGAAGAAGTAATGTCACTAATATACCAAACAAACAGAAGTAAAACAGCTGCATTGATTGTGTGGTTTATTGCATAAGTGTCACATTGTTATACCACCAGAACGTTTCACTGGCCAATCAGACATATGGACTCATGGCTCTGCAGCTGGCACTACAGGGAGAAGTTAGGAAAGGCTAAAACTTATGAAAATATCATCTGGCGCAATTCCAGCTTGGAGTTGTTTACTACTCCGCTCCACTCCAGCACATATACAGGATCGCTTTGTCAATCAGTCTTGCATGCTCCGACATCATTGTTGTGTTAAAACGTTTAACCCGAGGTGAACAGAACAAAACAGAAAAAACAAATCAAACCTTGTGAAACAGGATACTAGCAACTTCTTTGTCGGTATTGGATTTTTTGGGTATATTATATGATTTGGCAATTGACCTTAATCTTGACCAAGCAGTTCAGGTTATTATAATCATGTTTTGGGTTGTCTGTCTGTCCCATTCTCCTGAAGGTGATATCTTGGGAAACCCTTGACCAGATTACCTAAAATTCAGCCAAAATGTTCACTTGAACTGAAGTGATTAGATTTGGAGGTCATAGGTTGCTGTGATCTAATGTCTGTGCTTGTGAACGCAATATGACAGAACAACTTGAGAGCATTTGATAAAATTTGGCACAGATGTCCACTTGAAATCAAATGTAAAAGTCACTGTGTCCTCCCAAAACAGTTTTTGGCCATAACTCAAGTATTCATATGCTAGTTATGACACATTTTCAATGTCTTCACTACATATTCTGTATTTTATGAGCCTGCAGAGACATGGATGTTGGCAGAGGTATATTACTTTTGTCATATAGGTTTAGATTAGATGACTTGTGTGTATTGTCAGTCATTTGTGTTGGTTTTAAAAGCACCAACAAACATATTGTTCTGTCATCCAGGTAAAATGACTTGCTGGATTCAGTAACAGATCACAAGTGAAAGAGGGGAATAAAGATCAGATGAAATCGACATCAGACCTCGAATGAGAATGAGCAGTGAGGACACACTAAAGGTTGACATTGTGGTTAACGATTGAAGTTTTTGCAAGTCATAACCCATCTGATACAGTTCGTTTCTCACCAGAATGAGAGATTTAGGCCCCTACTCCACCTTTACCTTCCTCTCTGACTCCGTTGTGCTTCTGTGGGAGCTTGATGCCAGCTCAGCTGATGAGCTGACTGATGGTAGCTGTGCTCTTCCTTCCCAAGGTCATGCTAAGTTCTGCAAAAATATATAAAACATAATTGAATTTCTTTCAGTGCTCCAAATGCACCCACCAGACAGGTGGCAAAATATTTTGCACATGTAAAAAACAACAAAAAATAAACGGATGCAATTTAAGATTGGCAGAATTTTAACCAGGGAACATCTCATACTCTGTGTAAGGACCTTCTGTAAATTCATGTGGAGCATTTGTTTTTTTCTTCAGCAAATGTTGCTTTAAGAATTTAGCTACTGTCTTTAACCAATAAACATATTGAATATATTCTCTTTAAAGAGCAGCACTCACACTACAGGGGGACCTGCCTACCTTCAATGTCCATTAATCCATTGCCTGGGACAGCATGAGTTATTGGCAAGCAGCCTGTTGATGCTGTGTTATCTGATGTTCTGTAAATATAAACTGCCTGCTACAATAACTGTTCATGTTAACCTACTAGTGGTAACTGCAAGTAGCATATGGTGGAGTTGCGGATATCTTCCAACTGGCATCACAAATTGTTGAAGTGATTTCATCAGTGTCAGCGGTCTGGGGTATGAAAAATAACAATTAATAGTTCACACTAATACAATCAACCCCAAAAACTGAGAGGAATCAGTTGTAGTCTGATCTGAAAATGCTAGAAAGGATTTTGGATGTTAGCATGCCAGTAAGATTTACTTACGACAATAACCATGATATTTATATTATTACCGTATGTGTATTAAATCTTAAATTATTTCTTTCTCTTTCCATTCTTGCTTTGTCATAGTAGGTGGTGGTAATGCACCTTATGCTGGTTGCCACCCACCATAGGAACGAAAAGAAAAACATGCAGTAACTAACTAGCACTGGCTTTTTATGTGTTGGTAGGATAGACCTGGGGGTTTAAAAAAAAATCTCAGTTGATCACTAAAACTTATGGGATGGGAAGGCAAAAGTTCTGTCAAAGTTTGATTCAACTGCAAATCTTTCTTCCCTGATCTTTAAAGCAATTTTCTATAGCCAATGTTCCAGAAATTCAATATCACCTGCAGCTTTCTTTAGTGTTGCATTTGAATCTAGCTGCTCAGATGTTTGGCCCAGTAGAACTGAATAAAGTATATAAAGAGATAGGGCATAGAGGAGTTTGCAGGGAGAAAGACTTGAATAGATTTGATGCCTTGGCTTGACACAGATTTCTTGTTGTTGTGTGCTGTCCACTTGAATATTTGGTGTTTTAGTCTTATGTCATTGCTTAGTATTGTCTGTCTGTGTTGAATGGTTAATCCTGCCCCAGTTTCTTTTGGCATAAAAAATGTGTTTACAAGAGATTTTGTGAAATATCGATGACATTTTTGACAATCGTGTGAAAGGATGTGTGTAAAAAAGCCGAAAAACGAAAATAAAAATGAAAAGATGTCCAAATCTTTGAGTAGTAAAAGAAAATCATAACAGTTTAATTTGTCCTGGACATCAAACCGGACAACGTAAGAAGGAAAAGGAAATAATAAAAATGCATATTTGCAGGGCTGCGTTTCCCAGACTGGCAGGTAAAACCTCTTCTGCCTGTCACCTTGCTTGATTGCCTCTTTTGCAAATTGCCGAGGCTTTTTGCAAACTGCAAACACTTAAAGTACAGACAGAACAGTCACAGGAACTAAACCGCTTTTTCACCACTTGCTGTATTCCAGCTGACCTTTCACACTCCTACAGGGAAGACAATCACACTTTTAAGTTATTTAATGCCACTTTTTGCAAATTCAGGAACAAGGAAGTACAAATTACACATATAGTCCATACAGTTATAGCCACCTCAATTTTCCCCTCCTATTCGACTACCTTTCAGCTGCCAGCCGGTTCCCAGACCCTGGGAGTCCCCCCCTTCTCCTGGGGAGTGCCTAGATTCCACTGGAAACAAGCCCATTCATTCAATTGCAGAGTCTCATCGTTACATGGAACTTCCCTCACAAAAAAACATATACAGCATAGATACTCTTTAAACCTAAACCATTTTCTTCTACCCAATTACATCTCACTGGCAAATATTACACTTTTATCCCACTACATTTATTTTTAAGCTTTAGTTAGTTTAGTTAGTGTTAACCCTACTTGTTACTTTACTTACTTTATTTATATTTTATATCAATAATCTAAAGTTGTAGCTAGGTTATATTATTACAGGTTAAGCCACCCAGCAGTATTTACTGTCATTAAAATAAGCTCATCCTTAACCTGCAGCAGCCCTAAAGTTATGAACACATTAATGCATCAATAGTTATAATAAGAGAATATACAAACGTATATTATTCTAAAATTGACCATTTGTTTAAACAAAGACAGAATGTTTATTTAGGTTGTTTAAGCACACACACACAATCATCTTTCTG
>OMLP01017228.1:17720-38355 GCA_900302685.1 Spondyliosoma cantharus
CCAAGAGAAATAAAACAGGTTTTCTCTTGTTCTTCTCATGCACACCTGACGGTGTGGTTTAGCAGTAATCTAACAGCATGAAAAATGTAATTTTTTATAACTAAATTAACAAACAAGAAAACAGCTCTTACACTATAATAGTTTATCCTGGTATCAGTGCAGATAAAGTCACCCACAGAGACGAGTCCTGCACAAGCAATTTTTTAATTCCTGTTAAATCATTAATTCCCCGGCCAGATTACTATCACTTTCATGTAGTAGTGATAAAAAACAAAACAACTGAATCATAATACTGATGACCCCATGATATGATAGCCTAATAATAATTAATATGCCCTGTGTGGGAATCACACTTTCTCACACACTTCAAATACTGTATGCCTATGATACAGTAACAACAGCTGATTTCACCCTGAAGCAGAAAATATTTCTACAGTCAAACATTGTTGTATCTGTGCTAGAAATGCCTCAATATGAAGTCACAATCAACATCTATAATGTACAAAAGCTGATGGCTCTTTTAAAAAGAAAATAGCTACTATAATCATACAGTGAAACACATTGTTACATATATTATTTGCACTGCAGGACCATTTGTTGGACATGTTATAGAAAAGAAACCATATAGAATACTTGAAAATACTGAAAAAACAGTTCAGCTGTGTGATACTGAAGGAGTCAGAAACAGGAAAAGTAGAAAATGTCTCATAACTGCACAGTATTTCTCTTATAACATTAACCAAATACAATCCTCGTTGCCTATGGTGATAAGCAAATTGATATCCACAAAAGATGAAGGAAATTGTCTAACAGCAACATTAAAAACATTAAATATATAGAACATACATTAATCAGTGGACTGATTTTGCATCTGGTTGACTTTGGGAAGCACACACATTGAGTCACACTGGCAGCTGCCATCAGTGGTAACAAGTAGACTGGAGTGGAGCAAGGAAATACCTGTCTAGATGGAAGACAGAGAAATCAATTAAAAAGGATGCAGATAACGACTGACATTTCTGCTCACACCAAAGAGATTTTTATCTGCGAGATGAATGCTTGAGCTGGGACCGTCTGATTGGACTGTCCCTTTTGACAGCCGGGGCTGCAGAGAGGTCAGGTTTTACTTAATTGTTAGGAAAGCATCTTATGTAGCCTCTTGTGTTACTAGTGGTTTGATTTAGCTTCTGCTTTTATGGTTGCCCATACAAAGACTACCTCTAAAAGTTATTAATGTTGTGGCATTCATAAGGTCTTTATTCGTGTACATCTTTAATATTGGATGGAAGTATAATCCACATTATAGTTATATTAATTTTTTTGTATGTAACATATGTTCACATGTGATAATAGCTTGGCACCAAGTATTACTAAGTAATAGTCTTTAAATTTAACATTTAAGCATCTAAGTATTATTTCTTCATTTTAAAGTTTAAAGATCACTAATTAGATAATT
The DNA here is from genome assembly GCA_900302685.1 of Spondyliosoma cantharus. NCBI lineage: Eukaryota > Metazoa > Chordata > Actinopteri > Spariformes > Sparidae > Spondyliosoma > Spondyliosoma cantharus. The sequence continues at coordinate 19,177 of OMLP01017228.1, forward strand.
TAAATTAAGAGGATTCAAGCAATGAAACAGATGACTGTGTGATGCACTTGTATTTCATTGCGTGACTCAACGTGTTCCTCTCATTTTTTGTTGAGGCAAAAGTACAAATACCTAATTCATATGCCTCATCATGAGTCATTATGTTAGACTTTGTCCAATGAAAGAAACATTCAGCAAGTTGAATAAAATAAAATAATAGTGGGTTCCTCTGGGCACTCTGATGCACCAATGTGGGGATCTGCATGAAAAAGAAGAAATATGATAATAGTAGAAATGTGTAATTGTTCATGGGTCACACAGATGGGCAGAAGCAGACATTTGCTAAGGCACTAAGATCAAGAATAACTCATTGCAGCATTGAGCACACAATAACACAAGCGCACATGCAAAAATGTCATGCTGAATTTGTTGATTGTTATTTGGGTTAGCCAAACTTTTTGCAGTTGTCTGTTGCAAACACTCTTACACACACGCAGCCCTAAGGGAAGAATCTGGTTGTCACTTAGAGACAGATTTATTTGAGAAATAACATAATTCTAATTGTCCGGAAACCAGTATCCCATCTGCATCATAGTCACCCATGAAATTAAATTTTCACAAGACTAACTCTGAGTTGATAGAAAATGCTTCAGGTACAAAAGGATAAAGGAAAATAAAAAAAAGTTTTGGTTTGATTTCTTTTAACTGTGGTCATCCATGATGTACTGGGAACAATGTAATATTTAAGTGATATTTAATATACATTTAATGTGTGTTTAAGTGCTTTGTTTTTTCAAATTTTAGCTTCATGGTCTGTAAAGGTCGTTGAGCCGATGTAGTCCACTTTGCCTTGCTAACCTCAGCCTTAATATTAAAATGAGGGCGATGGAGCACTGGATGAAACTAATTCACCAACTGCATGTGTTTTGCTAAAGGTAACAAGAACTGAGCACTAAAAAAGCACAAAAAAAAATCTGCCTTGGTAGCTTTTCATCAACTACTTACAGGCAGCTCATTTTTGTGCCCACACTTTTTGACTATTGTCACTCTATATCAGATCTATATATCTAACACTGCTAAGAATGAACTCACTGAGTGATTAATGATCAGAAGTTTTGTACATGATTGAAGCTCATCATTAAACAAATACAGAATTTTCGCCACCTAAAAAAGGCAGATGAAGCTCCACCCTGTACTAAGTCAAATCAAAAACTTTTGAGCAGTATAATGTTTTCTCTCTCCACGAAACAGCTTATATAATGATCGCTGACAGGATTGATAGTCTCACATAGATGACCACAGTAACCACTTGGGGCCTGGTTGACATTCTGTATCACAGGAGAAACTGCCTACGTCATTAAGCAAATTGTTCCAGTATCAGAATACAGTTTGTTTACTGTCATCTTCTTCTGTGGATTTACTCTGGTTGCAGTATGCAGGTGGAAGGACTGAGGTGAGAAGTACAAGTGAAGCTAACAGGCAGAAGGTATTTCTCTTTGCCTTGCTGGTGCTGTGAGCCAGAAGTTGATAGATTCATAATGCTACCGTAACTTCTTCCAACCTTTAATTTGACACAAAATCGCATATTCTTTATGCTATCAATGTTGATGAGATTATGACATACCTCACTCATCATTGTTTACCGAACATATTAGCCTAAATTACTGACTCTTATTTCAGAGAGTCAGTTCATTAAACCTGTCTGCTGCTTTGAAGTAGATGGAAACTAATGAGAAATGTTCTGTTATTTTAAATAAAATGAAAGGGGGTTATATGATGACAAGCGCCATGCGATATCAGGACTATAGATGCATGAAACATGACATCAGTCAGCATTATGGCTGAGCACCTGGAAAGCCACACAAACACAGGGAGGACATGCAACCTTCACACAGAAGGCCCTGCCTCTGCTGGGAATCAATCCCAACACTCTGAAAAAATGGAAGATGCTGTCAGTTGCAAGGGTTGAACATTCTGACCAATTCTGAGCTCTTTTCTCAAGATTCCTTTTTTTTTCTGGTTGGCGGCCTTGTCATACTAGAAATGACATCGGTATTAATTGCTTCAGAGGACGTGTTTCATCATAGTCAGAAAAAAAGTCTAGTGTCTGTAGAGGCGTTTTCAAACTTGGATGCACGTCTATAGCTTGCTGCTATCTCAGCCCTCACAGGACCTAGAAATTCCAGATTTCAGCAAACTGGAGCAGGATTGCAACATTGGCGCCCCTATGTAGTCGAATATGTCAAATGTTCACTTTCCTTTCAGCCCACCACGTTAGGAGACAACTCTGTGTCCCATTGGCTTGCTCGATGTTTGACATTTTCCGCCAGCAACTCCATTACTTCGGGTGGAATTCAGAGTTTCTGGTGAGCTGGATAGCTCTCTAAACCCCTCACATCTTCCAGCAAACAACCACATGTGGACCGGCTCATGAAAATTGAGACATCCAACACAATGCTGTGCTATATTTCCATAAGTCTTCTTTCTCTCAATCTGTTTCCATGAAATCCTTTTTGATCATGTGCAATCCCTCCTCAGTACCTGGCTGCTGACCATTTTCTACACACAAATGTCCATTTGGCACGAAGAATGCAGCAGACATGATTCTGCTTAACATTTCCAAGCCGGACAAATTGGGCTAAGATACCAGCTGTTAAGCATGGGAAGGCTAATCAGTTTAGCAGAATGCTGAGGATTATGCAGTCAAAGAAGAGTTGTTGTTCTAAACACAAAATACTGCAGTGGAGCACACATCTGCCGTTGGTTTCGTTATCTAAGATTTTTCCTCTTGTTCATTCTGGAGGCTTGTCTTAGCCTTGTTATTTGTTCGCTGCTGTTTACCACAGGCCTGTTGTGAAGGAAAAGTCCAATTAACTGTGGATTTGGTGGCATGTGCTATCACATCAGGGTTCCCAAAGTCTCGCATCATCTGCGCTTGTGTGGCAGGGTGTGAGGGCTTCAGGCCAGCAGTTTTAAATCACTTCCCTCAGCTAAATGTATTGCATAAAGCATTGCATGTCTGCATGCGATAAAAAGAAAGAGAGTGAGAGTTTCAGAGACTGTCAGTGTAAGATAGAGTTTGTGTTATGTTTACTGTGCTTAGAAACATTTCTGGTGATTTTTCTAGGTAACAGACATCAAAAGACAATTGGCATTTCCTCAGATTTTAAGATCACACCACTATTTGACACGTTCACATAAAAAAGATGGTAAATGTCTAGTTTGGCCAGCACCAAAACTTCTAAAATATTGTGTCTGCAGTTTAGAACAAAAATATATTTTGGTGTTCATCAAATTCTTGAGACTGAACTGCTTCCCTTAAGCTTTTGATACCCTTCTGTGATCTTGGTGGTAGGTGTGAGAGGGTGGGGGCAGCCTCCTACTTTGGTCTTTTTGCTGCAAATTGTTCAAGGCTAGCCTCATAAAACAAGGTCCCAAGGTTCAGACACTGTCGGAGTCTGACTCAGGCACTGTGTGTTACAGGCAATGATGCAATAAACCTTTGTATAGGGAAGTCCTCACACAGCATTACACTGTGGTGGTCACTCAGTATGGGGCCAAAGACACAAGTATTTTCCTGTTCCAGCCTTTTTAATCTTATCCAAAGGGGATGGTTTTTTATGTTTACTGCCTCTTGCACAGCTTTCTGAGCCTTCTTGCATTGTCCCTGTTTCTACTTCAGAATGCTAATTTATTTGTTTTTTGTTTTTCTTTGTATATTTTACAAATGTAGTCTGGCAGGTGCTTTTTCTTTCATCCTCTCTTCTCCATCTGTTTCTGTTTAAAGTATTGACACTTTCCTGACACGTTTCCTTTTTTGTTTCATCTGCATATGGATCCACTTCCACAAATGTGCCTCTGACCTGAAAGTTTCCCGAATGTCTTTGTGACATTGTAGTGACCTTTTGAACTAATAGTGCCTGTGTTGCTATACAGTCTTTTCTTATTCACTTTTCCTTTGTGTGTAAAAAATAAGAGAGCTGAATTTGCTTTTCCTCCTTTCTGTTTTATTCTCTTTGAAGATAGATAGATGAAAAGCAGGATGGGGAAGGTTGTTAATACTTTTCACAAAGCTTCTCCAGGCAATATGTATTGGAAGCTGGGAATGACTCTACATGCACATGCTGAATTGAGCACATGCTTAAAATATGTATGTAGTATGTTGTCATTTCCATCAAACACTTCACCAGTCAATTTACAATAGCATCTTATGCTGCGGGTAATGTAAATCCATTGCAGTGACACATATTTTAATGAATGAAAATCAAACATACACATGAACACTTCATGTCAAACTCATTTAGTGCACACAAAACACTCAATATGATGTAGTGGAAGATGATTATTATATTCAGAAAATTAATAATTGACTCTTGATTTTAGTTTGCCACCATCATTCTCATTAGTACAGTCAAACAGTTAACATTTAAAGGAGAGCTGCATTTGTTTGAAAAGTTGTGAGCAGACCATATCCACCATACAGTTCCAATTAACAATTATTTTGATTGATTGATCCACCAAATATTTTTTACCATTAACTGATTAATCATATACTCCTTAAATAGTCGTTTTATGTAGTTGTGCGAAATGCTCATCACAATTTTTCAGAGCCCAAATAGATGTCTCCAAATGACAAAACCCAAGAACTCTTTATTTACAAAACTTAAATGACAAAGGAGAACAGTGAATCATTACAAGAAGCTAGAACCACAAAGTGTTTGACATTTTTCAAAATTGTTGACAGTTCATTTTCTTTCGATCTCCTAATTTACAGTCCCCTTTAATTCAATCAAGCCTAATCCAATATCAAGCTTGGTAGCCCTGCATCACTCCAAATTTCACCCATAACCGCTTCATCATAATTTAACAAACCAACCAACCAACCAACCAACAAACAGAAATGACAGAAGTGAAATAATAACTTCCTTGGTGCAGACAACAATTGTTACGCTTTACTTCAAATATGGTAACATTGCACAGCAAGAGCAATCCCGATTTACAATTGCAACATGCGTGTGACTTGAACTGGTTCAGTCATTGCAAGAAATACTTGGACACCATGTCGTGGCAAGACAAGAAGTAATTGTTGTCAGTGCTTCTGGTTGTGTGTGTAATTTCATTGAGCTTTGGGTAATTGTAACTGGACTTCAGAGTCACTTTTGGCATGTTTGACGTCAATCAAATTGAATGCACAAAGTTCGACTTGCCCTTCATTTCTTGCCATATAATGAAATCGCTGCCTGGGGTGTTGTCTGACTAACAGTGTTGCAGATGATGACTCCAGCCCTGTCTTCTGTCTGGCTGACTTCAGACCTTGAAACCCGCTGAATTGGAATGTGAAATAATTTATGATAGAAGATGTTAAGTCTGGTCATTAATCCAACAGGGAGACTGTGATGTGCTGCATAGACTAGATAGAAACAGGCCAGTAATTGAAGGGATTTCATTGCACACTTGAAACTCTTTAGCCTACAATGCCGAATTGAAGAAAATATCATCAACACAACATTAAAAACTAAAAATCGAGTCACAGAAATGTAGATTAACTGAACTGCTGTTGAGTTTAATGAATGCCACCTGTTTAACTCACAAAAACAGGACATTCACAGTTTCTGGGATTTATGTAACAAGGACAAAAAGACAGTGAATAAGCATTGAAGTGAGTTGAGCCTTGTTGACAGAGTGCCCTTTTGTTCCTGGCGAGGACAGTTGCTAGATTGAACTGATCTGACTTTAGAGCCTAACCATTTATCTTGGTCAGTCATATCTGATCTGTGGCTGTCAAGTGGAGACAGGCTCCTTGGAGAAATAAACTGTTTGGAGAGCTAGTGAAGGGTCTACTTTACCTCTTGACCACGGCGGCTGCATTTCCGTTTCTGAAAATGTGTGTGTGTTGAATTGCCGAGAGGAATGAGTATATGTAGTTGATCTAATGAAAAATCCACAACTATCATTAAATTAATTGTCCTGAATTTGTCAAGCAGAAATGCTAAACATTCTTTAGTTTGATAAGTCTCAAGTGGGATAATTTGTTGCATTGCTTTCTTTTATTTGACGTTAAACTGAATATTTGAAGTTTTTGATATTACGTTTTTTTTTTTAACTGTTAGTCAAACAAAACAAGAAATTTGATTATATTTTGTTTTGATTATAAATTGGGCTTTTTACAGATTTGCTGTTGAGATTTCTCACTATTGACATTTCTCACTAAATGTTTTTTGCCCCAAGGCAAATCTTTATTCATATCATTTATCTGTATCATGTATTCATGTATCTGCCAGCAGCAGAGGAACTCTTTAGTACAAAAAGTACATATGATGTGTGATGGTGTCTTATAAACTCGTCTGAAAAATGTTATCTTTAGAGGCGAAAATATAATATCATCTCTGGAGGGGACAACTACATCAAATTTCTCAAGAGCAACTGGAATATAATGCCAATTAGTGATAAAAACTCTTTAATTTCTGCTGATCTTTTATGAATCCTATCTAAATAATCATTAATATCGCTGTGGGAATCTGTCAACTGTCGTGAATTGACAGCTGTCCCCCGACATGGAGCTCCTTGTGCAGTAAGGCCTGGAGCCAGGAAGAAGAAAACCATCACTTCATGTGGAATACCTTCCGTCCTCAAAAACATGGCTCTTCCAAATGTTGTTAATTTCAGATTAGTGTTTACTCGCTTATTCCCAACAAATGATTTGCTGCGTTTTTACGGGAAAAATTATCCTGACTCCGTGTTCAGCATCACTTGCTTCAGTGTTAACATTAGAACCCGAAGCTTGTTGTTAGAATCATTGAGGTGACATTTTCAGGTAAGTGCAAGATACCTCATTTAAATGGTATACGAATCGGTCTAGATATGGAGCGTCAGTACTGGAAACAAAAAATATTATATGTTAGTTTCTAAAGTTATAAGACCTCTCCTCGCTGTTCCTATGCTTCACTCACTATTACATGCAGGTGTGTAAATTGAACTAGAAATGAAGCGTCCAAAAAATATAGCATGGAGACTCTCCTCTCCTCTCCTCTCCTCTCCTCTCCTCTCCTCTCCTCTTCAGCAGGTGCGGTCACATCACACCGTTGTGTATTACAAAAATATTCTTTACTCAATCCAGTAAAAATCAATAGTTGTAACAAAATCCCATGGTACACCTGAACTAGCACACCGAGGGGTGGTTTAGTAGATAATAATGTTAAAAATAGTCTTTCTTTACAATCAATTTTGCACAAACGCAAAAAGATTATGGGTTAGAAGTTCAAATGGGGAAAAATAAATAAATAAACGCTTTCCACAAGCTTCCTCAAGCTGTTGGTCCTGCAGCCATATTTTCCGTGGAGCTTTTCACTTTAGTTCACCTCTCTCCAGGGACCCCACTGGAAAAAATTGCAAAAAATTAAAGAATCTATTGAGCACAGTTGCAGCTCAGCACCGTCACTCCAATTTAGAAGGCTGTGAACTGATCCTTTTGACCGTGTCTTCCGGTACCTGGGCCATTTCTAAGCCACAGATGATAATCCTCGAGGGACCCTCATTAAGTCTTTGCTCCAATTAAGCCACACTCATTTTTCTGCAGCACAATTGCTCCGTACCACACTGCACAAATCCTCCAACAGTGGATTAGGCTGATCACTGTGTGGGATGAAAATAGCAGCATTCGTGAGACGGTGCTAGAGGTGAGCATTTCTAAGGTGTCAGCAGCAACAGCTCACATGTCCGGTGGTGCCCATCAGTCTATTCTGAATTCATGGAAGCTAGAGATTTTAAGCTATTCTCAATTCGTAGCTACAAAGTATGGCTTATATAAGCAGCTTGTATATGGCCTAACAAGAAGAACCACTTAGTAAGCCAGTTTTGCTGAACTGCGATAGCAATAAATTCCAGTAGCCATTACAGATTTTGGTGCCTACATGTTTTGTTTTATCCTTCACAGTTTCATAATCTGTCTGATTCCTGTTGTGGTATGGATAACTATATAGGTTGTCTTCACATGTCATTGACTTTGCACTCTGTGTTTCTTTCATAAAACCAATAGAGATCTTGGTCTGTGTTGTTTGTGAGTGACATGCAGGCTCTGCATGCACTTCATATTTTCATAGACATATGTGCACAGAAAAACACACACTTAAACTGAATAGCCTTGACTTGTTTATCTATATCACATTATAGTTTGTATGTCGTTTTGGTATCCGAGGCATGACAGGCCTTGGCGAGTTTACTTTTACTGTTCATGAACGCAGCCTGTTTGTAAGTGACGCTGAGTGACGAGAACAAGGGAACCAGTGTTTTACCTATGGTGGGGATGCTTTTCAGTTACTTGTTTAATCCTGGCTTCTTTACGATTGACTGTCAACCCGGAACACCTCAGCCATAGCAATCCCAGGCGTCTGCAGATCAATCAAGCGATACTGGCAATTGTACTGGGAAGTAGCTAATGCTTGCCTATGCTATGTTTTGCCATGATCTGCTGTGAAATAAAATGGCTAAAAGGTCTAAAAGTTGGTTCATTGAGTTAAATGTAAACTGTCGCTCATGCATCTCAACAGTCAGTCATATAATAGACATTGGCTGTCCAGGTCTGCACCACAAAATTGAATGGCATAGGCCTTGCAAATGCTACTTGTCTTAACTCAAATGGTGGTGTAATGAGCCATTCTCTGGCAGCTGCTAAAGCAGAAAAATGATCAAGTTGACCAGGCACGGAGAAAGATGTGGTGCATATGTTGGATGGGTATTTTCTTGCTACCCTGGTGTGGTTCAGGTGATGTTCTTCTTTGGACTGACATTTCTTCCAGGAGGTTTATCCTGGTTCGCTGGGCATTTGTGGTGGGTGAGTTGGTTTAAGTCGTGAGCTCACTCTCCATGTCTTCTTTGATTTGTGTTTCTTTTGTTTTCTTTCAGACCCTGGAGTAAGTGACCTGTGTATAGAGGCGCGCTGGGGGAAGGACTTCTTTGTTTCTATTGCAGTGTATGGACATCTGACATTGGGAAGCCCAGCAGGTATGTCAAAATATATTCATATCTTCTTGTAATTGTGAATCCTGTTGCCTCTTTTCAGTTCTTTAGTCAGATTTGGATTGAAAGGGCAGTTTTGAATGAAAAGGAAGCTAAACAAATCTGGCTAACAATAACCTACGGTATTTTGGGAAAAACCCATACCATCTCTTGAAGTGTATATAGCACTATCAGTGTTTCCCACACATTAATTTATTTTTTTCAACGTTGGCTGCCACATATTGATTTCTATTTTTGGAGCTGCGCTTCCCATTCTCACTCATTCAAGACAGCACACCCGTCAGTAAATAGAATGATGTTATATATTCCGATACAGTGGATGGCAGTGTGATTTTTCGTCTGCCGGTAAACCAATAAAGAAGAGGAGAAGGACTATTTAGCGCAGTTTGCTTGATCATAACTTCTTCTGCAACGAAGACGGCTGGCCTCATTGTCGAGATCAAGCCCCCACAAAAAGCGCCAGGCCTTGAAGCCAGTTTTTGACGTGACCAAGACGTGTAATTACATCATCATGTGATGTACTGTCAGCTTTTTCCCAAAAGCTAACACTGTGAAAGAAGCGTCTGTGAAATGGTAATATAAGCCTCAAAACCCCTGCGAAATGACTCGTTTTACTGTCAGAATTTGGGCAATTTAGTACAATAAAATTTTGATTACATTTCATCCCCATCCAATATAGCTCCGTGCTAAGCCGAAAGTTAGTTGTTCGGGGGAAGTCTCGAGTGTGCATGCTCTATGGCACCCCAGCAGGACAGCAACCGCCACAATTAAAGTCTGATCCTGTGGGACTGATTATCTTTATAGGACAGATCCAAACATAATTATTAATGTGTTTCACAAGTTGAAAATAAACAAGGTAGGGAAGGGTAGTATTACCCCCCATATTTTAAAAATGCAGTAGAGGAGTGAGGGAGCATCAACTGTAGGTGTAGCCTCTTAATGTAACATGTGAGGCAGGAGATTAGGGGACAGAGGGGAGACCAACTGACCACTGTACAGTTGTACGAACATCGACATGTAGCTGGTGCTCTGAACTAACCAGCCATGAGAAGCTACTTCCTCTCTGCTGGAAAGAAGGCGACTGGTGGAGCTTTGGCAGCACATTTTTGTCCCTTTGAGACAGTCTGTGTGGGTACCTGTGATGTAGCAGGGCGTGTGTGTGTGTGGGGGGGGTCTTTGGGGAAGTGCTCACACATTGCTGCAACAAGCTCATTTCTTTTTTTACACATAACCAACATTCTGTATGAAAACCCATCTGTATTAAAATCATAGCCAACAAGAATCAGTGTGATTATATGTATAGTTTTTAGTATTTAGTGTGAAATTCATCTTTGACTACTTTAGCTTTGTTTGCACCCTGCAGCAAAACACTGAAAGCTGTTAGTTTCATGGTGAAACTACCCCCTATTCACACAACTGAAACCTTTTTCAAGTGTCAGAAATTTGCAGGCCTGATGTCACTGTGCCATCTGTTCCAGTATGTAGATCCCCTGACAGAGAAATCCCAATTACCCCCAGTTATGATATATCACAGATAATTAACACATTTGTAATACTCCACTTTTCGCATTTAAATTAGATTTTCAGCATCACACATCCTGAAATTTACTACAACACACGTTGTCAGTGGTTAAATTGAGATATTATCTACAAATGTATGTGTCTGTGGAGTATTAAACATTACAGGTCAGAGTTTTCCTCCATGTCCTCATTTTTGGGAAAAGCACTGCAGAAAATGTGAAAGAAAAAAGAAAGAGGTTCTCGTTGTGCTGCTCACTGGGATTTTACTATTTTTGGAAATTATAAGCATAGATAGGCCTTCTTGACTTTCCCGACATGTATCTCAAATAGCCTCAATAACCACACGTAAAAAACGAATCACGTCAAATTTCAGCCAACAGCCATGCTAAATGAAGTATGCCCGTGATAATGTGCCAATGTAGACATCTGCTGCAGTCATGGAGGTTTGACATGACAGATAACACAAGTCATAAGAAGATGGTGTCATGACAGATATTTGGGAAAGTGTAGAATAATTTATACGGGAATCAAATTATATAGGAAATCAAATTACTTTGACTCACATGAGTGAAGATGAAGGGAATTTTAGAATTCATCCTCCCTAATAAACATTAGCCTTGATAGGACTTTATTGCTGATCATCATCAAGTTCTCATGTTATAAGTCAAGCAAGCGAGCTACCTAGCACACAAGTACCTGCCTTTTGAAAACATGCATGCGCCTGATACATGCAGACAGAAGATCAAAACAAGAATTACAAAGCACCTTGAATACCCGCGTCATCAGCCGCGCTTGAACAGTTCTTTTGTCTGAGAAAAAAAAAATAAGACAAAGGGTAAAAAAAAGTAGTTTACTTAAGTGAATCACCAGCCTCGACATTGCTTCCTAATGCTTAGAGGCATCAAAGTGACATTTTCTTCCCAAAGGGCAGAGATGACACAGAATAACTTGGAGGGTGTCAGGCATTTCTAGCCAACATGCTTAAATGCCCAGCCTCAAATGCCAATGCTGCATGTTTCTGGTCAGACCTAATGTCTGGTTAAGATTTCCTTTCATGTCACTTTTTCAATAAAAACACCCAGGCAAGACATGGCAAGAAAAGACTGGGACTGGTTGGAAATTAATGTGATCACGTCGAGGAAGGGACTGTGCTGAATGACGTGTGGAAAGAAAATGTGTCTCTGTGAACCCCCTTGCTGCCGTGAGGCATAACACAATTAGACTTTAGATTGTTTTTTCCTCTCCCTCTGCCCATCTGATTTCTGCTCTTGCCAGGCTATTCTCTTTCATCTGCTTTATTCCTCTGTATTGTCATAATGTAGCAGACCCTGAGTGCTCTCACAGATCACTGGTACAGCTTATCAGTGAAGTGGTGCCGCTTCAAATTGGGTCCCTTAATTTAGTCTCTCTACATTCATTCTCAGGATTACACTTTCAGGGGAAAAGGCTGTAGTGGTGGAGAGGATAGATAAACATACTTTTAGGTAGACAATCGAGAGTAGTACATGGAAATCTCATGCCGAGTTTAGGAACTGAGAGACGAAAGAAGAGTGTGTTTGCAGTTCTGAATGTTGAAGCAGGTCTTTGCTTTTGAACACGCCTTCCCTGATCAATCCTCAGCGGTGTTGGAGAGATAAGTGGAGGTTTGACATTGGGTAAAAAGTTAAACTTCAGGAAAAATCTCAGAAATATTTTGACTCCTTTGTTACAGCTCACTTTTTTACAGCATCTGCTGTTAAAAAAACAAGACAAAACAAAAAACCTAGCAGTCTGACATTAGTTAACCCACACAGGTTCTACTAGAAAATTAGTTATGGACAAAACCTCACTTAAGAATTATTTAGACTTATATCAGCATCATCACTTGTAGTTTTGTGTTGTGTTACATAACAGTAAACCATGTTTACGAGGTGTTATTAAGGGAGAGTGAGGATCTACAACCTCGTGAGGCCTGTACAGACCAAAGCATATTAAGATCATAATTCATCAACAACAGCTTCCTTATTTACTTGAGGGAAAACTCTTTATTAATGGCCCAGCAGTTGTAAAATATGTGTTTGCAAAATGCCTTATAATACATAATAAAGAGTGAAATGCTACTTATATGCTTGCAAAAAAGCAAATAGTTAATGGTGAATAGGTTGTGTTGTCCCTGATGATGTTGCCATAATACATACTACATACATACGACGGTACATCAGTTTCAAATGTGCATTGCAAGATCTACCATGGAGGTAAACACACTGAATGTTCAGAATGTTTTGACTATAAGCATTGAAGTAGAATGGCGTACGGTATGGTTGCAGCTGTCCAAAAGAGTACATTTACTGAATTTAATGGGTATGTTTACCTACTCTCTGGCTTCTACATTAGTATATGCTCAATTTTCTGACTTGTTGTCAGATGCTGATGTTTCATCATAACCAGAGCAGCTGTCTCCAAATTTAAATTTCAAATTGTTTTTTGGGCATCACTCTTCAATGTGAGAGTTGAAACAATATTCATCTGTGGCCGCATTTTACTGGAACGAACGTAAAGGCATGATTAAGCCATTAAGGCCACATCTGCCAGCCTAATTTCTTTTTAATTTGCTGAGAACTCTGCTGTATATTGCTACAGTGGATCTGACATTTTGATTAAGCAAGGGCTGTAAAAATGATTGCCGTGAGGTTGCACAGTGCTACTGCTCACATCACTGTGGAGAATAGTAACCAGTGGTCCACTGTGTCTACCTCTGCCAAACCAGCACACCGCAGAAATTGCACTGACCTCCTCAGTGTCATTACAGCAACCTGTGTCACCCATTTAACACAGAGAAGGTTTTTTTTTTTTGCCATGTACGTCAAATACCAGTAAAACCAGTATTATTTTATGGAATACTTAGACATTACAGCTGAGCTTATTACATCAGTGTATTTAAATCTATTTTAAAGACCTTTTTTCATGGTAAATCCCTCTTGAGATTTTCTTTTTTTAATACTGCCGTTGGCATAAACACTGGGACTGGAAATAGAACTCTTAGATTAATTTGACACACAGGATACCAACTTGCAACACTGAAGCACAGAAACCACGAATGATGGTGGTAAATACTGTCAATATATGTTTGACAAAAGGATTTCCAGTTTGCATGTGTAATTCCCTAGTTATGCATTAGCATATCCTCATGTATATTGATGCTAGGTTTGCGCCTGACAAGGGAAGAATTAACCTAGGATGAATTTAACGCTAAATCTGTTTGGTTAATTTCCCACCAGAGGACAGCAGGATAGATCAGCCTGTTGATTTCTGTCAAATGTCTACCGTATGTGGGTTTTTTGTGTTAAGTGAGCTGTCTTAAGCCTGCTAGATATAGACATCTATAAACAATTAAGCATAAACCTGGAAAGAGAATGCATTTGTCCTCATCTGAGAGTTGCTGGTTTGAATCTGCAGTCAGTAGAACTGGCCAAATGGATGGTTTGCACTCCCCCTTTGCCGTCTGGTGTCTGCAGTGAAGCTGATCAGTAATGTAAGGAGGAAGAGTGTGACTGTACTGTGCTGCTGCCCTGTACATAATATGCAAAAGTACATGCTGTGACTGTGTGACGGAAGGATTTTTAAGCGCATCGTTGCTGCAAGACACGTCATATATAAATCCTTATCCTTATGCAATGTTTACAGCCAGTGAGTGTATCTGTAGAAGCAGCCTAGCGTCAGAGCGCTAAGATCTTACAGAGTATCGAGCATATTTAAAGCTTTATATTTACTTGATGAAGTTTAGTGAATGTGATTTTCCTGATGTTGGGTTTCATGAATATGTATGAAGCTGAGGAACTGCTTCGGTTAACAGTGTACTCACTGCCCGGCTTTCACGCTCAGCAGCACCTTAGCATGTGACTTTACACTATAGTAATGCACAATCATAATGTAATTGTAACGATACACGTTTTCCTGTAACATTCAGCAGAGTCTCATGGATTAGTTTGGTGAAAAAAATTCTGTGTGCTGGAATGATGGGAATCTGAGGCAAAATTCTGCCAGCCAAAGCACTGAGCATTGGTGGTAGCAGGCAATTATAATCGATGGGTGGGATTCAAGGATTTCTCAAAGCATTCTGCGCACATCCTTGTCAAAGCACAGTTTGACTGGTATAGTGAGTGGGATGTGTCAGACAAACAAAACAGGGTGAGGACTGTCTGAAAGCTATGGCGTTGTCTGTTCTGACTAATGTTGCAAAGCCAAAGCAGAGAAAAGCAGTCGGCACAATGGACAGCTCCGCTCTGTGCCGTGTTCTCCTAAGGACCTTGGACAGCTCCCCAGGGATCTGACCACAGTCATAGACAGTTCATCTGGAGTTTATCTACGGGGCAAAGACCCGAGTATCTTTCTTTTTCATTTTCCCTTACTTCCCATGTCCTTCCTCACTTCAACAGCAAATTGTTCAAGCATTCAAGGTACTCTACTTCTCATGAAAGATTATTGGATCAGTGAGCTAACTTTGTTCTTAACAGGTTTAGTTGGCTTTTAGACTTATGAACTCACTCTCTGTGAGGTAATCTATTGCTAAACTGTTCCAGAACCCATCCTAGTGGTCCTTCATTTGTCTGGAGATATGTTCCAAGGGAGCCTGAAATGCATAAATGCTGTATCGAAATTCAAAATGGTTACCATATGTATGTTTAATGTCTCAGTCGGGAGCTGTCTGCAGAATGACACGTTATAGTCATACCCAGTGTTTCCCCTATATGCACCTAGCAGCGGCGGACCGCCACTGCTGAATTTTGCTTTACAAGCTTTCTCCTTCACTACATACATATCATCCAGATATATCATTACCAGTTGATGCAGGTGATGAGCCGCGCTAAACTCCGCTATTCCATGCCGTGCTGCGCCGTCTCTCAGCACACACCAAAACAGAGGTAACGTTAGCGCCAGGTTTGGAGAAGGTGCAATGAGAAACTTTGAGCTTACTTGATAATGTCAGCACAACGATTTTAAACAAGCACCGGTTAGATGTCAATCATGAAGCAAGCAACACTGATCACGGATTCAGGATTGTCATTCGCCGAAGGGAAAACAGTCCTGCAACTTCACGTGACTATAGCACAGTAACGTTACAGCAAACGCAGTCATTTGATAGAAATGGCAAGGAAACACATATAACACACATGCATCGTTTGTTTACTTCTTCCTGGAGCGGGCCTTATGCTGCGTTCCAGACAAATCAGAGGTCGGAATTTCCCAGTAGAAATCTCCGATGTCCGACCTCCAAGCTTTCCAGGTGCATCCCATTCCCATTGTTGTGTGGCGTCAGATAACTGATTCTCTGTGAAGTCGGGGTAGATGGATTTGTGAGTGGATAAGTAAGGACTCCGACTTTGAGTGGCGTTCCAGTGTACTTTTTCTAATAGGAGGTCGGTAAATTCTATGCTCGAGGGCCACTGTGATGTGTGAAAGCTCACAATCTCAAATTACTGACAGATTACTTCACAGAGATCTTAACGTTAGCCTACTTATTATTTGGAAAGTATTCCCTTAAATAAACTTGATAAATGTAAGTTATGTTATCATCGAAAATGTCATTACATTTAAGTAAATTAACACAGATAAATGGTTCTAGTATTTGTGTTATGTGATTTTACTGTATATGGTTGGTTGTTAATATATTTTTTGTTAAATTATTGTCAATAATTGTTTCAAAGATTATACTTTTATTGTGTTCAATAAAAGTGTATTTTCCTAAAACTTGAGACACCTCATATGTAAGTTAGACAAACGTGTGCACAATTGTACTGTTATGTACTTATGTACCTAAAGAGCCCCTCTGGTGCCGGCAGACACATAGAAACCTCCCGACAGGGTGTACATTGCGCTTTGCTTTTGCACACGGGCGAACACTCACCTCCACTGCTACAACTCCATCCTAGGGGAAACACAGCATACCTGTGTATGTTCTGAGCATAAAATGGCTACAGACCAGCCACATTTAAAGGGTAACTCCAACAAATGTGTACATTAAAGTGTGCTTGCAGGTCTTGGGGTGTACTATGTGAAAAAACAAGTAGTATGGAGCCTTTTGTGGCTCCAGAGTAATCTGCATGTAATCTGATAGATTGCCTTCAGTGATGTCACTCAGTGGCTATGTTGCAGGTTGGGTAATGTTGGCAAGAGGTTTTGAAAAGCAGTCCAGTGGTCTAGCATTGTACTCCCATAACACTGTTGAAATCTCTACGGACAGTTTAAAAAATAAATGATTAAAATGAACACAGCAGAAACAGAGATAGTCCACTAAAAACAAACACACACAAAATCACAAAGAGAAATACAAACAATACTCGACTTTCCTTGTCACAGCGACACTACCTTCAGCAACAAGCTGACACTTTATTATCTTTTCATGAAGTTTACTTTTGCAAACTAACTTTAGAAGAATAAAAAGCAGGCGTCCCAAACAGTGACTGGTTCAATGTAACTGAAAGCTTTCATGTTTCATTACTGCAGCCCTGATGAGCATCAGGTCAGCATCATGAATAGAATAACTTTTTATAACCAGAGTGTGATCGCACAATATTTCACCTTATCCAGAACCGGCTCATCTGGAGCTGTCTGCGTTGTACGTGACTGCCTGTTTATTACAAATGACATTGCTAGAATGTGAATACAATCACATTTTGACTGGAACATTCATGAAATTGAAAGAGTACATACTGTAACAAGCACGGTGAGAGTGGCTGTGCTGGGAAACCAATAGGTTGAATAAAGCTGGCTAAGGCTTTATTTGTCAGCTTCCTGTTCCAGTTGTTTTTCTGTTCACACATATATCAGTTTACTTCATTCTGAATATATAGTCATTGGAGAGTCACAGCAGGAGGAATTGAGTCACTGTAATATTTATTTCATAAAATGGACATGTTGATACTTATGATACAGTTAGACTCTTACTATGGGTTTACTGAGTCATGCTGTGTGCTGTTGAAGGTTGTAATGGAGATTCTTTGCATTACATCAAGCTTTCCTCACAAGAGTGCTTTGGGACTAAGGATCAAGAAGAAAGATGTGTATCAAAGACTAGAAATACACCTCCAGAGGGTAAAAGTTATCGGATGTCAAAGTAAATGCATTTCAAATTTATAGAGGGAATGCATCTCTAATGTTCTCTTCATCTGCCACTTTTATCTTGTGAGCAAAAAGCTAAATGTGAGCAGTAGTGTTTTTTTTCCTTTGATGTTATGCATTCATGAAATTGAATGTCTTATATTTAATAATCATACCATTTTAGCATTGGTGTGATTTCACCCCTTTTCCGGTTTCATTATTGCCTGTGAAATGTTTAAAGCCCCTGATGTATTTCTCATCTTCAGATGCCATTGTTGTTTTGCAGAACTCTTTTCTTTTCTCACGTGAGATAGTGGAGCCAGAGATGTTTTAATCATGCAGCTAATTTATTTTGTTAAATTGGGACTTCTTTCACCTCTGAAGAATGGATCTGCTTTTACAACTGTTGTAATTACAGAATCACCATAATTGCACTAAATAGAATGTAAGATTATTCATAGTAGCAATACATATATGTGATAGGTGTTTTGAATTGATTTTCACTATGCAAAATACTAATAATTTAGCAGGTTGATGAATTTTCGCAAAGGTGGGTAAAGATGTTACATCAATGACATAGTTGTCTGGTTTGATTAACACTTTGGATTCATGTCTCCATCCTTTTCTTATGTTCTTGCTTTTTCTCACTGGATTTCAGTCATTGCTTACCAGAGAAACTGTGGTTCAGTATTTCTAACGAATGTGACTTGCTTGCTTCGTCCTCCATTTCCTCCCCTTGAAAATGTTTGTGTAACTAAAACTCCAAGCTACTTTACCCAGTGGGGCCAGCATGTCTCACTTTTTAGTCATCTTTAATCAGTTGTATATACAGTGTGTAGGACTTAAAACCATGTAGTCATCATACTTGCACTTGGTCTTCAGAAAGCACTCATATTGACCAGGCCATTGAGAGAATAACCTCTTTCCTGGCTGTATTAAGCACATATTATAATCTTCAAAAGCAAACTGATCTAAATTCCTCACTGCACATTCATGTTTATGGATGCCGGAAATGGCGAATATGACTTTCCATCATGCTTTGACTGTAACACTTCAAGGCATAACCCATCTACCGGAGCCAGCATCACCCCGTTCTGTCTTCTTCATCTTCACTACAGAAGGCTGTTTTCACACCTGCCAGGGATTTTTAGTCTCCCTCTCTTTCTCTCACTCTCACTCTCACTCTCTCTCTATGGCTAAATGTGATTCGTGCACCCAGTTCACCAGTTTCGTTTTTTACAACCTCCGCCATTCTGGATTTATCTGAGAATTCCAGATGTGCTTAACCTACCTCTTTGGAGCTTTTTTGGGAAGTCAGAAAACTTAGGCTTCCGTTACCTTGTTTCTGTGAGTGACTAGAGAGCCAGACAGACCTTTTGTTGCATGGCTCTTGATTATGAATTTCAAATCTCATTATTCAAGTTTGGTATTTGACGTGTTGTACGATGGTTTCTTAATTAAGGGTGGTGTAGCTGCTGGAGGTTGAGCTTAAACATAGTGATTTTTTTTAACTTTATTCATACAGACTTCAATGGAAGTGTATATTTAAAACACAGACTGCTATGCTTACTAATTCATTTGTATGAA